>OY740787.1:65943796-66047747 GCA_963514005.1 Raja brachyura
CCTAACCCAAAGAGGCATCTGGGTGATGGTAGCGGTGGTAAACCAATCCATGTACCAGCAATGTTGTCAAACTAGTGAGTAACAATTAAAATTCATTTTAACTCACTGCCTTATGGTTTTAATTAATCCCAAATGCATTTTTGATTGAGTAATGGAAGTAGGAGAAGCAATTTGTTTCACTAAAACATCATACTTTGTGCAGAACCTCTTGATAATAACAACGTCTACCCTTTCTAAGCAGAACCATAAAAACGATATGTTTGCACATAGTTGAGAGCTCACAATCTTTTACACAAATTAATTAATTTGAGCAGTTTTATAATGGTTTGGGAAATAATTTTAAATTTACAAACTTCCAGCAATATTTACAGAAATTATTGTTTCAAATATAGAAACAAAGAACTGCAGAGGCTGGTTTACAAGAAAAGGACACAAAGTGCTGGAATAACTCATGAGGATCAGGCAGCATCTTTGGAGAACATGGGTAGATGACATATCGGGTGGGGACCTTTCTTCAGCCGATTTATCCTGTCGTGCTGCCTGACTCGCTGTGATAATCCAGCATTTTACGTCTGTTTCAAATATATACACCAAATACTAACTTCGAAACTGAATAGATTAAAGTATACCTGGAAAACATAGCAGTGGCAAGGATGTTCTTTCGCTTCTTCATCCACGTACAGGCCACCAATAACAAAAACCTGGTTTCTCTTTGTAACCAAGCTAACGTGATTTCTGGGAATCATATTGTTGACTGCCGCCAGAAAACATTCATTTAGATTTGGGTCATAGGCCACAGTCATTGTATCGTTGATGAACATGATCATCTCCTTGACGAACATGCCATGTCGCGGAATGTCATTCAGGAAGCCAGGGAGAAGATCTTCATCGCCAACATCACCATTCACCACGTCTTCAGCACTCTCTCCTTTCTTTGCGCCTTTGTCTCCTCCTTTAGCGGGCTCCGGAAGCTTCCCGGCAAACGCATCTTTAATGGTCTGAACTTTCTTCAGCAACTCTGGATTAGACTTTACAATGTCATTTTTCTCAACATGGTCTTTGATATATTTCTCAGGCATAAGGCGAAAACGGATGTAGTCAAATATTTCCCCCAAACTTTTGGCCTTGTCCTTGTCAGACCGTACCCATCTCATGACAGCTTCAAACACAACCTCTTCCTTCTCCACGTTCAAAGCGTCGCTCGCAATCAAGCCGATCAGTTCATGGGCAGCAAGTTCCACGAAATCTTCGCCTTTGTGGATTTGTTCAAATCGGTCCGAGGCGTATTCGCGGGCGGCGATAGCAAGGCGTGGACAGTCCAGGAGAAGTCCCAGCCTGAAGATGGCCAAGCAGTTGCTGATAGTCAACTTTTCCTGAAGGTATGTGACACACAGGGTGAAGACGGAGGGGATCTGAAAGCGGCTGGACACAGCCAGGATATTCTGCACGTTTTCATCGGTCAGTTCTATCTCCGAGGAATACAGATACTGAAGGATCATGGACACCACATTCTCATCAACGTCTTCCAGGACTACCTCCCTCTTCTTCTCGTTTTCTTCTGCGAAAAAATACTCACGAAAGTAAGGGCTGCAGGCTGCCAGGATCAGCCGATGGCAAGGGAAGCTCTTACTGCCAACCTGCAGCGAACAATCCACAAACTTGTTCTCGTCCAAAAGTTTCTTCAGTCCGTCTTGAAGAAGGGTAGTTTGATAGAGACGCGACTCTTCCGTCATGTTCCGTGGAACGTCCATTGCAACTGGATTTGGAGGCGAAAACGGCCGCTGTTTGCCGGGCTCGACTTGGCTGAAAAATGGTGTGAGATGGCTGTGGCTCGCTGCACTTGAAGCGCTTGTAATTTAACTCTTCCAGCTAATTATAGAAATAAACTGCATGTTGGAATGCAGGTTAACCGACTTGCAAAAAAAAAAAAAATCATTCTGGCAGCTGTCGCAGACGGAAAGAGACAACTGTGATGAGCTTAGAAGTAAAACAGGACATGCAGACAATTACCAAAGGAACGATTACTATGGTTTTAAATTTAGAATGCTTATAATATTGAGAGCGCGTCACTGCCAGGGTGTTGCAGGGCCACGAATATCGAGCAATCCTTCTACCATCTTCTTCATGCTAACTTTAAATCACATGTCATATCCATACAGCTGCTACCGACTACTCATAAATGCTTTTCCAGTATTGATGAAAGTCTAGGACCTTTCAGGGACGACTTTAAAATACAAATGTTATTCACATTATTTTAGTAAACTTATTAAGACTTGCGTTGATGCGGCAGCGAAACGGAATGCAATCTGAAGCTTATCATGTGCCGTCAGTCCTTCCAATTTCTTACAATTCAATACAGTCCTTGCAAGTCGTGAATCCGCAGTTGGATAGAGCTCTAGGGGCTAGTGGAGTCAAGGGATATGGGGAGAAGGCAGGCACGGGTTATTGATAGCGGACGATCAGCCATGATCACAATGAATGGCGGTGCTGGCTCGAAGGGCCGAATGGCCTCCTCCTGCACCTATTTTCTATGTTTCTAATTCGACGTCTTGTGATTATAGTTACAAATTTGCTTTTCAATCGTGAATCCGCAGATTTAGGTCCGACCCATTTAAATATTGTGAAATAAAAACATGTTTCCAAGTAACTCACAAGGTCAGCTGCCGAACAGCTGAAAATCGTGGTCACCTCAGCTCAAGTCCATTTTTAGATTTAGAAGGTTTATCAACCTTACTCATGAGTACACTTAAGATTCGTCTCGTTGTCCTGCTACCTTAGAAAAAGGTGACTCATCTCCCACATCACAAGTTTGCTAATATGCTTAACATTTTGCAAATGTATTGTGTCACAACTACCTATAAATACTTTATAGACAACCAAACTGTTAAGAATGCAGTGGGAACCCCGATATATTAAATGTACACAAACAGAACCAACAACCATTTTAGTTTTATTTTTCAATTCAATAAATTAGTAATGAAGGATGTCTTGATTGGGTCTTTCGTGTCCCCGTACCGCAAGGACTAAGATTCCACGAAATTTACTTTAGACAATACTTTCTCAAATATTTATATTTTTTGAGAGTATATCACGGTGCATTGAATGGCATGCATGGCATTTCATCCTCGGCTGCTCTCCGGACATCTGATCCCCCTCATCCACTTTCCATTAGTGCTTTAGTCCATCCGTTGTTTTTTACTTTGGCATTTACCCAGAGCACGCGATTCGGCACACAATGTCCGTGCCGAACACGATGCCAAGCTAAACTCTCCCAGTCCTGCCTGTGATCTATATCCTACCACTCTCCCTGTAAGAAACTTGCTTCACATATCTCCTTTAAACTGTGTTTACCTTAAATCTAAGCCCTCTTAGTCTTTGTCATTTCCACCCTGGGAAGTAGGCTCTGATCGTCTACCCGATTTGCGCCTCTCAAAATTTCCTGAGACTAGTCATTGGAAGTTTTATTTCGACTTATCCCGTATTTGATTACTGCAATCTTGATTATAGTCAGCAGCATATGGCATCTACCGGAATCTTGGTTTACAACGCTGCTCTTTTGCGCAGCTTCAGCACCTTGGTGGCTTCCCAATATCCCAATATATTCTTCAATTTTTTGCTTTCAGTCCACCCAACCAGTCTGCCTGTTCATCCACACATCTACCATTCTGAACATTTGAACATTTTTCTGTTTCTCTTCCCACAGATACTGCCTGACCTGCTGAGTGTTTCCAGCATTGTGTTGTTTTTTCCCCAATACTACTTGTTCATTTTATCTATCCCATCCAATGGCTTTCTAACCCACCCGAGTACTTTCTAGCCTCCCTGCTCCCCCTCCACTCCACTCCCCTGTATTTACAAATTCAGTAGCTTGTTCAGACAGTTGAGAGACAGCAAGCAGCATGTGAGGCTGGGAAAGCACATCTCGGACCCGCAAATGCTCAGCTTAGGAGCACCGCAAGGCTGCATACTCTCTCCTCTCCTCTCTCTACACCAACAACTGCACATCCACAGACTCCTCTGTCAAGCTTCTCAAGTTTGCGGACGACACAACCCTGATTGGACTGTTCCAGGAAGTGCCACAGCTGGCGTCCTGGTTCGGTCAGTTAATTATCGTGTTGCACAGGGAGCCAAATGCAACGTAATTTCGTTTGGAACTGCATATATCAATGTATTTCTAAATGACAATAAAGTTTGTTTGACTTTGACTTGACCGTCGCAACAACCTAGAGCTCAATGCTCTTAAGACAGTGGAGTTGATTATAGACTATAGGAGAGCTATAGGATTATAGACTATAGGAGAGCTTCTCCTCCCCTCACCCCACTCACCACCAACACCACCACAGTCACATCTGTGGAGTCTTTTAAGTTCCTGGGAACCATCATCTCCAAGAACATTAAGTGGGCGAATACCATCGACTCCACAGTGAAAAAGGCACAAGAGGATGTACTTCCTACGGCAGCTGAGGAAGCACAATCTGCTACAGGCAATGATGGTCCAATTCTACATGGCCATCGTAGAGTCTGTTCTCACCTTCTCCATCATGGTCTGGTTTGGCTCGGCCACCAAGCACGACACCTGGAGGCTGCAGCGAATCGTCCAATCAGCAGAGGTTATTGGCTGCAACCTTCCCTCCATTGATGAACTGTACACTGCAAGGGCCATGATCATCTCTGACCCCTCTCACCCTGGCCACAAACTCTTTGAATCACTTCCCTCTGGAAGGCGACTCCGGTTTGTCAAAGCTGCCACAGCCAGACATAAAAACAGATTTTATCCACGAGTAGTTGCTCTGCTCAACAGCCAAAAATCTGTAGCCTTCCTTTGATCTGGTATTTTGTTGGTTCTATGCTCGATCTATAGTGTTTTATCATTAATGTTTTATTATTATTGTTTATTATTTTCTGAGTCATTTGTAACTGTCACTGTATGTCATGGTGTTACTTGTGGGCGGAGCACCAAGGCAAATTCCTTGTATGTGAATACCTGGCCAATAAACTTACTTACTTGTTCACTGGTAAGTTTATGGCTCTCCCATACCGATTAATGCGAAGGAAAGGAAGGGGAGGATATAAATGAGATGCAAGTGAGCGAGTAAGAAATGAAAGCAAAATGAATAGAGAAGTAATTGCGGACTGTGAGATTTAACAATGAAAATTGAGGACTGGCTGAACATAGAAAAGTACAGCACAGGAACAGGCCCTTCAGCCCACTATGTGCCTAAGATAATGCCAAGATAAACTAGATAACTAAATTCATCTGATGCAAATGGAGCACTGGGCCTATCAACCAGCCGAGTCTTACCTCTTAGTCCCAGATCTCTTTGAAGGTATGAGACGGGAATTGGCTAGGATAGAATAGCAAATTATACTAAAAGGGTTGATGGCAGAGATGCAATGGCAAAGATTTAAAGGCTGCGTGGATAAACTCTAAAAATTGTTCATCCCTGTTGGGCGAAAAAATAAAACGGGGAAGGCGGCCCAACCATGGCTAACGAGTGAAATCAAGGATAGTGTTAAATCCAAGGAAAAGGAATATACATTGGCCAGAGGAAGCAACAAACGGGAGGATTGGGAGAAATTTGGAAACAGAGGAGGATAAAGGGGTTAATTAAGAGGGGGGAAAAGAGCATGAAAGAAAGCTTGCGTGGAATATAAAAACGGACTCTAAGCTTCTTTAGATACGTAAAAAGGAAAAGCTTAGTGAAGACAAATGCAAGTCCCTTACAATCGGAGATAAGTGAATTTATAATGGAAAACAAAGAAATGGCAGAACAGTTAAACAAATACTTTGGTTCCGTCTTCACTAAGGAAGACACAATATCCCAAAAATACTAGGGGACCAAGGATCTTGTGGGTGGGAGGAACTGAAGGGAATCCACGTTAGTTAGGAAATGGTGTTAGGTAAACTGTTGGGACTGAGGGCAGATAAATTCCCAGGGCCTGATGGTCTGCATCCTAGAGTGCACAAGGAGGTGGCCCCAGAAATCTTGGATGCATTGGTGATCATTTTCCAATGTTCTCTTGACTCTGGATCAGTTCCTGTGGACTGGAGGGTAGCCAATGTAACCTCACTTTTTAAGAAAGGAGGGAGAGATAAAACAAGGAATTATAGACCAGTTAGCTTTACATCAGGGGGGGGGGGGGGGATCAGTCAAAGTCAGCATGAATTTATGAAGGGGAAATCATTTAGGACGGATGAGGAAAAACCTGTTCACCCATAGAGTTGTGAATTGTGGAATTATCTGCCACAGAAGGCACTGGAGGCCAATTCACTGCATGTTTTCAATTTAGCTCTTAGAGCTAAAGGAAACAAGGGATATGGGGGTAAAGCAGGAACGAGGTACTGATTTTAGATGATTATATTGAATGGCAGTGCTGGATCGAAGGGCCGAATGGCCTACGCCTGCACCTATTTTTCTATGTTCTATGCTCCAGTTTCAATCATTCCTTGAGAGCCTCCATCACATCTACTTCCAGTCATCAATATATCAGAACTCACGATACTCTTTTCTAAATTACATCTGTCATTACTAATTTTCACAACAAAGCCTTTCTGATAGCTCAAAATGGCTGCCCACTGCAAATTCACAAATGTTTCTTGAGTAGTTATATGCACAAGGTGTTTCTCTCCCCCCACCCAATCCTATTTCCTCCCTGACTCATAACCCACATTGGCGAGCTTTCTGCCAGGATTTCCACCTATTTATTTTGCCTTGTTTATACTCAGTGATTGCCTTATCAAAGATGACAGAATTGACAAAAATTCACTTCCATAGTTGCCTCTTTTCTTAGCAAATGTCTCCTGCTGCAGCTCATCCATCATCCCTACTGAAACTCCACTCTTCAAGATTTGGATCCATCCTGGATCATGGGTATGTTCATGTTAATCAGCCTTCCACAAGGTCAAAGCATTCTTAGATCCATGCATAGTGCCATGCTTCAACACATGCAAGCTCTTGGCTGTTCTCTGCAACACCAACTTTATCTCACAGCTATGGTGGTCCGTAGTTCCAATTCATCCTTCACTGCATTTGGTACTACAAAAGACAAAACATTTCCTTCCTTTAGTTTGAAGATACAGCATGGAAACGGGCTCTTCGATCCAACTAGTCCACGCCAAACATTGATCAACTGTTCACACTAGTTCCATATTATCCATTTTATCCCACTTTCACATCCATTCCCTTACCATCTGGCTGACCGGAGGCTGTGGTGGCGCTGTGGCTGCGACCCGACTTCAGAGCTTCAGAGGCTTCAGCCGCGGGCCCAGTGGACGGTAAAATCGGGAGCTGGCAGGTCCCAGGTTGGTGACCGATTCTCGTGAGCTCCCACAACAACAGCTTAGTGCACTGGGTGGCAGCTTCGTCCGCCCCGGGCCGCAGAGTTTGAATCGGCCCGTTCGCGGAGTTTGGAATCGGCAGCCGGACTTACCATTACCCGGTGGGGGCCTCAACATCGAGAGCCTGGATCGCCTCGACGCAGCGGGAGAACAAGCAAGGAAGAGATAAGACATTTTGCCTTCCATCACAGTGAGGTGCCTGGAGACTCACTGTGATGGATGTTTGTGTTAAACTGGGTTCATTGTGTGTTTTGTTGCTTTTTTTGTCATGACTGCAAGGTACACAATTTTGTTCAAACTGTAATTGTTTGAAATTACAATAAAGGATATTGTATTGTATTAATGCAATATCCTCGCTAAATCATGTTTCTAACTCTACGTTCGAGATCAATCATAAACTTAAACAGTTTATTTTTAAAATACTTTTTTTCTCTCAACTACTGCCTGGACTATATAAAATGTTCCTTTTATCATTCCCTCCCCACACAGGACTTTTGTATTGGTCAGGATTTTATATTTTTAATTATTTGCTTTAAAACGCAGAATAACTAGAAATGTATTAAATTGCTCCAGCAAGTCACCTCTTTTGCCACTTTTCAGTATTATAGCGTTTCTAGGAGATAAAATCTTTGATTGAGTTTATACTTTAAAAGAGTAACAAGACCTTAAAGGACGTGGAGAGAGAAATTAATAACCAAATATTAATCCTGAGGCAGTATAAAACAAAAAGACTCTATGGTATTTTTAAATGGTTAGATTTTATTTTTGAAGTGCAATGATGATTAAAATTTGCATTGTGTAGTCTCAATACATCGTGTTCTTAAAACAAATCAATGCACAACCAGAAGTTTAACTCATCACTTCCCAAAGACCTTGAAGAGTGAAGCCATCTTTCAATTTCTCGACTGCGAGTCCTAGTTCCTCGGAGTAAACCGGTTCACGGTCATGTTGCTTATTTAAAGAAAATATGCAAAAGCATTAATTCAAGTTCCACAATATTCAAAATAGTTATACTCAAGAGGTAATTGCAGTAAGCTATTAGTCAATGAAAGAAAGTTTTCAATACCTTATTGGTATCCGCAAAATATGCCTGGAACAAAAAGCATAAAGAGATCAGAACATTTTGCAGTCCACAAAGAGAAAGAATTTACATTCTGCATTTTTAAAGATGTTATCTAATAGAAGAGATAAACTAGAACCAGAGGACATGATGTACTTGGATTTTCAGAAGCCCTTAAGGTGGTGAAAAACCCCCCACAAATATTAATCCTGAGGCAGTATAAAACAAAAAGACTATGGTATTTTTAAATGGTTAGACTTTATTGTTGAAGTGCAATGATGATTAGAATTTGCATTATGTAGTCTCAATACATGGTGTTCTCAAAACCAACCAATACAGAAGTTAACCAGAAGTTTAACTCATCACTTCCCTAATATCTTGAAGAGTGAAGCCATCTTTCAATTTGTTTCTCAATGGGGGTAATGTATTAGCAACATTGGTTGACCAATAAAGTCGCTCCCGCATTCAAATCTTCTTGCTCAGAAGCTTAAACACCATCTCTGTTGACAATTGCATGCTGTAGGTGTAGCTGTGCTTTCAAATTCTGGTATAATGACATAAATATTTATTTGATCAGCAACACTTCCTATCCATTTAAATAATATGCTGTCTTTATGCTTTTTCTCTTTCAAAGTGGAATATTTCATATGTATCCATGTTATTTTGTTGGTTCACATGCTTGATCAATTGTGTAGTGTTTTCTGAGTCATTCGTAACTGTCACTGTATGTCATGTTGTTACTTGTGGGCGGAACACCAAGGTAAATTCCTTGTATGTGAATACTTGGCCAATAAACTTACTTACCTCATAATGTATCACCCTCATTTTTGTCTACTCACTCAATCGGTCTAATTTGTCTTCAAGCCTCTTTGCATCATTCTCACTATTCATAATCTGACCCAGCTCAGTCTCACTGACAAACTTTAAATATTATATTTAGAATACAAGGAGACAGTAATTCCTCATAGACCCTGGTGTACCTGTATCACTGTTTTGTTACGAAATAACACTTCCACATAAACATTTTAAAAGAAAAGCTTGTTTTAAACTTATAGAAGCCAGAGTAATTTAAAACCAGTATTTTCTTTTCAATGCAAGACCAAGTGTATTTTCCAAAACTAATATTTCAGTATATATTGTTGATTCATTATAAAGATTTCCACACATTAATTGTTACTCACTACAAAAGCATCAGTTGGTTCCTCCGGTTCAATTTCAACATCATCTTGAACTTGCTCAACGGTCAGGTCCTCAAGTGGCTGAGGCTGTGCCATAAACATTGTCAAGAGTGTTTTATTGTCATATTACCAACAGAACAATGACATTCTTACTTGCAGCAGCAGCACAACTAGGTTTGTACACACAGTACTGAATAGATAATGTAATAAACAAACAAAAAAAGTTGAATAAATAAAAAACCCAATATTGTGTAAAAAAACAAAAAAACAACACACCCTAAGTCCTTAGTGCAGCCCAGGTAGTTCATGGTTTAGTTGGAGTTCGTAATGCCATGTTCTGATATACAAATGCTCACAACCTACCTCTACAAAATCTCAAACTTGTATTGAAAGGCTACCTTGACCCACAGCACCATTTTATTTTTTGCTACATTTGGTATTTCAAAAAAGCTTTTTATCCTTAATTTCAGACTTTAGACTACAGATGCAGCGCAGAAACAGGTCCTTTGGCCCACTGAATCCGCATCAAACAGCGAACACCACATAAACCCGTATGTCTTTGAAATGTGGCAGTAAACTGGAGCATCTGGAGAAAACCCACACGGTCACAGGGAGAACGTACAAACTCCGTACAGACAGCAGCCGCAGTGAGGAACGAACCTGGATCTCTGGCATTGGACCTCAAAGATCACAATAGTCATGATGAGGGGTCACTGAACTGAAATATTAACTGTGTTTCTCCCTCCACAGATGCTACCTAATGTGCCATATTGCTAGCAATTCCTCCTTTTATTAAATAAGGTGAATGGTATTATGGCTAAGGCAAAATGCATGCCACAAAATTTATCGTCTTCAAACTGCCAAAATAAATTGACCCGACTGCTCCAAACCATCTGATACTATAGAGCAGTTACATTTTCTTCCCTTTTAAAAACACACAATCTAGATATATAAATTATAGCACAAGACATTTTAACATAACAAATACATACCTTTTCCTCCATTTCATACTGGACCCCAAAGATTGGACAAGTAGAATAAACTTTATGCAACGAGTTTATCTCTTTAACAGCCTCTTGAAGTTTCTCCACAGGATCAATTTTAAAACCAAGTACATATCCTCCACTCTAAAAATAACAAGGACATTTCATTGATTATTCTGCCTGTATACATGTTTATACTGAGCAGATAGAATCAATCAGTTCCATGCTAGTTCCAAACACAACAATCACATTGTTCCCAATTCCCCTCAATTTACTTTCCTCACTACTTCTCTCGCTCAATTCCCATCAACTTTCCTTTACTTCTTTCTAATATTTGAAAGCAAAAAGATGGCACTGGAAACACAGCAACTCTTTAAAGTACTGCCGCAATAGAAACCTACTTTTTGTTTTACACTTTTACTTATGTGTAATTGTGCTTGTGTATAGTATGATTTTACTGGGTTGTATCCAAACATTTTTTTTACTGCATCTAGTTGCATGTGATAATAATGGAGCTATTGAACAATTTACCCCTTAGTTAGGTAAGAGGCAAATTTACAGCAGCCCATTAACCAAGAACTCTCCTTCGGAATGTGCAAGACAATGGAAACATGCTGTGAAGGAAGAATAAACAAACTCCACTCAGACAGAATCTGAGGATAGGATTGAACTCAGGTCCCTGAAGCAGGGAGGAAGCAGCATTAAATGCCATTATGGCACCCTCGTCTACGTAAGAATATGCAAAAATTATATTTCATGAAAAATAGCTGGAGCTTGGGTTGGCACCGCGGAGGCATCTAGAGAGGACCCAGCGGCGACAGTGGAGAGGTTGGTTGGACCGACCGACGGCAAAGAATTTCACTACGACTAGTCACATGTGACAATAAAGTATTCAAATTCAATAACAGATTCATATGTATGGAATAATGGATTACAATTATAAATTTTGTTAAAACATATTAGTCGACATAAATACTTTGGGAGCTTACCTGTTGTGAGCTCTCTATTACAAGTGCCAGCCCAAATTTGGAGTCCCTGATCTTTATAGACCGCTGGAATGAAATATCAAATATACTTTATGCCAGGCATGTATCAAAGGATAATTAAAAATACATATCCAAAACTTCACAGAATTAAACTAGTATCCTACGATCTCATTCGTTTCTAAGAAAAATGACTCAATTATGATCTAGAACATGTAATTTTCTGTATCCCAATAAATTTGCAGATCAGTTATATTTATTCCTTACTTTTAATCTTCCGTTAGGTTAAACATGTAGGAAACATTATTAACCATAAAAGACATCTAACTGAATCAAAAGTATTTACGCTTCCTCCTATTTGTGTATGATGCAGCCATTTGTTTTTATTGTACAAACCAAATATTTATAATTTCAATTTCAATTTTTGAAAAATCGCAGTCTTTTAAATCACTTCTAGGAGCACACTTTTGTCATGGTAAGTTAGCACTGAATGCATAAAGTCAATAAATGCCACAAATTTGGAATTTCATGCTGTGAAATAATTTGATTCTGGGAAAAACATGTACATCGAAAAATAAAATCCTTTGCATAAAACCAATCATCCAGAAACCATCAATAATTAAATTGAAAATACCAATCAGATAATGCTCTCACTCTTTCAAGACGACATTCATCCTCTTTAGGTCACATTTTAATACTTAATTTATTAGGCACTATGAGAATAAATGTGTTATTAGAAAGTAAAGTCAAACTTACAATTTGTAGATAGGGAATGCTAACATTGAAACTATCATTCATGTTTGCGTGCCACACTATCCGTACATTTGTAATAAAAAAGGTTCCCAGATTGCCCTGTAGGGCAAGAAAACATATAGGAGTCATACTATCAATAATGAATGAAATACCAAAAACAACATCTGCAGCGTATCTTAATTCTACCCAAATAAGTCACTTTACACTGAACACCCAGAGACAAACTAAAAGATAAGATAACTTAGTATGATCCTGAACATGGAATTTTCTGTATTCCAATAAATAGGATACAACATACCTGGTCACTTGATAGATTCCAAACACCATTAATTTTATCATAAACCTGTTCCTGCGGTAGAAGTCTGAGCTGCTTGTTTTGGATGAGAGCTCCTCTTAATTTAAGATCTCTATAAATTTTTGATGTCTCATATGCCCTATAAGGAAATAGAATGAGATAGTAAAAAAAAAATTAAGCCACTGTGATTTATGAGAAAAAAAAGATGAGGCTGCATTATTTAATGCATCCTCACTTACCTGTGCCAGACAGGAGATTAGCAGTTAGTAGTTTAACAAAGGCATAAAATCCCAGCAATAACTATACTTGTAAAGCTCCTTTGTAAAGCTGAAAATTGATATTCTGAGAAAAAAAAAAATCTGTTGTCCAGTGCAATAAAGAAACTTAAGTAAAGAATCAGGAGGTAGAAACTTCTCATTAATCAGAAGTGCTAAATATGTAATAATTAGCAACTAAGCAAACGGCAAATATTTAGCAACCGTCCGTATTTTGATTCATTTTCAGTTCCATTGAATTGGAAGTTCTAATTATAGCGACTGCAATGTTGTCTAACCTAAGACTGTCCTCCTCACTATAAAGGGAACCACCACTCTGGTGCAATCTGCAATTTTATTAATCATTTCTCCTACAGTCATATCCAAATTATAATTTAATAAAACAAACAGGGGTCCCAGCACCAATCCCTGTGGCATGCCCTCTGATCAAAGACTTCCAGTTACAAAAATAACATTCAACACCTTTCTACCTCCCATTACTGATCTAATTTTGGATCCAATTTGCCAACTTTCCTTGAAACACATAGACTTTAACCTCTCGTGAGTCTTGTCAACGTCTTTTCGTAAAATTCACATCAAACTCACTGTTCTCATCAATGTATTTTGTTATTTCTTCATAAATAAAAACACAATTAAATTTGCCAGGCACAACTTCTCCCCAACAAAGCTGTGCCAAGCATGTCTGTTCAATCCATGGCGGTCCAAATGTACATTAATCCTGCCCTCTGAACTTATTCCCTGCCACTTATGTTACCCTAAAGGGTCTGCATTTACTTGCCTATCCCTTACATGCCTATTACCTAAGTTGTCCTCGAGTAAAGATGCATTAACTGCACACAAATCATCTAATACCCCACTATGCTCAGCAAAGATTTAAATATCTCCAGCAGGATACCAGCAGTCTTTACTTTTTGTCTGCCACAGCAAACTGGATACATTGTATGAGGCTCAGGAGATTTATCTTCCTTTCAACCCACTATCTAATACTTTTTCCTCTTTAATAATGTGTTCTGAAATGTATTACTTTCGAACATTTTGAGGGGCATTAACTGGAATTAAATGTTTAAACCTCTTAACTGCTATATATCTGGAAGAAGCATTAAAAAGGAAATGCAGCAATACATTAATAGGAATCGAAATACAAAAAACTGCAAATCTGAAATAAAAACAGGAAGTGCTAGAAATATTCAGCAGGTCAGGCTGAAAATGAGCAGAGAGAAAAAGTGTTACTATTTCACACCAATGACTTTTAACCATAACTTAATCAGAACATAAATAACAGATCCCAAGCATGAACATTCCCAATATAAGGATAGCCATAACAAACATGATGGATGGTGAAAACGAAAGCACAAGTTAGATTCAGAAATGATCTGTTGACATGGGTTACTCGATTTGATCAAACGTCTATACATACAATCCATTACAATTCTACCTGTGCACAGCAATGACAGTGGTGAAGAGCCGAGGGCTTCCTGGAACCACACTGGTAAAGATGAACTCAAATCGTGTGTTATTACATTTGGTCAGGATGTAAAGCGCTTCAGTTTGACCACGGAGTTTCTGTGAAGTCACATTTTAAAATCAATATATTTAAAAATATACTTGCAGCCTCACCTTGTGGTTCACTGGGCAACTGCACTCCACAATATGGAAATGTACCAGCCAAAATCAACTATATTGCATGCCAACATAGCAAGAAAAACCTAAAACATTTCACAGGGACATTAGTAAATTAAAAAAACTAATGCCAATACTGTCAAGAAAAAATAGATTGTATTACCAAAGACTTGGTCAACAGGGAGGTTTTAAAGTGCATCTTAAAGAAGAGATGGAGAAGCAGAGAGAGTGGGACTAAATCCAAGAATTGAAAAGATATGGCCGGTAACTATTGGAAAATGCTCAGGAAATGGAGAACACAAACATGAGGGTTTGAAAAAGTGGCATTATTAAAATGAAAGCCTGTGAAAGAAAATGGATGATTGAAACTTTAGCCAAGTCTGACTCGAGCAGGAAAGTTTAAGAGGGTAAAATGAGGGAGTCTGACAAGATGTACAGTATATTTTAGTCAACCAGGTCACGGGTAAGGGTTTCTGCAGCAGCATATTAGATGAGGTACAGCAACAGTGTGGAGTCTTAGGTGTGAGAAAGGCAAGAGTGAAATTTTGTATTTGGGATCAAGCAGAAATCAAAGTGGTGAACAGTCTGGAGCCACAAACAATCTGCTGGAAGATCTCAGCAGGACAAACAGCAACTTTGGGGTGCAGGGGTTGGAATTGTTGGTGATTTGCACCTGCACCCTACATCAGGACTGAGAGTGGAGGGAAGATTGCCAGTATAAAAAGGAAAGAAACCCCCCTTCCCACAGGTTCCTAATCATCCAATTTTGTCCCACTTCCCCTCCTGTTTCCACCCACTTATTACCAATACATTTCACCCACTGGATTCCAACCCTTCTTCCTCTGCTGGTTCTGGTTCCATCTTTCCTTCACCTCCCCCTTAATAGTGACCATTATCACCTTCCTTACTCACTAGATTCCAGCACTGGTAGCCTTTGTGTCCCGACTTGTACCCTCCTCGCAATCTCTAAACCTCAGACTCCCCTAATATGGTGTAGGTGGCGGCGCGGCTGACATTGCAGCGGCCTCGGCAGTCTGTCTTTTTTTTTGTTTTTTTGTCCCATTGAGTGTATAGTTTGTAGAGGTTTATATATTGTTTTTAACTGTGTATATGTGGGGGGCGGGGGGAACTTTTAAATCTCTTCCCTGTACGGGGGACCCGACCTTTTCCCTGTCGGGTCTCCGTCGTCGTTGGGGCCTAGCACCGTGCAGCGGCCTCCAGACCTGCGGGCTCCAGTCGCAGAGCCTGCGGATTCGCCATCATGGAGCTGGCCGGCTTCAGACCGTGGAGAGCTGTGGTGAGGCGCAGCTGCGATCCGGCTCCGGAGCTTTGGGGGCTCCAGCCACAGGCCCGGTGAACGGGACATCAGGAGCTTGCGGGTCCCAGGTGGGAGACTGCTTTTCGGAGCTCCCGCAATGGTAACTTCTCCCGCCCGAGTTGCGGGGCTGAGGGCGACCCGGAGCGGGGCCTTGCATCGCCCGGCGCGGCCATAAACGGCCGCGGGACTTGCCATCGCCTGCCGGGGCTCCAACATCAAGACCCGGAGCGGGGCCTTACATCGCCCGGGGCGACCTTAAACGGCCGCAGGACTTGCTGTCGCCAGCTGGGGGCTCCAACATTGGGAGAAGAATAAAGAACAGGGGAGAGACAAGACTTTGCCTTCCATCATAGTGAGCAGGTGTTTGGAGATTCACAGTGATGGAGGTTTATGTAAATTGTGTTAATTGTGTCTTGAGTTTTTTTTCTTGTTTGTATGACTGCAGAAACTTAGGTTCAAATGACATAATAAAATAGCTTGTATCTTGTATCTAAACCTCAGCCTCCCCTTCCCCAACAAGGTTCCATCGGCCTTCCTCTCGGTCTACCATCCACTTGCCTGCCTCTCAACTCTAACCCCTCCCCCCTGTACCCAGCTCCATTTATCTGCCCCCCTTCACCCCTCCTCGGTCCAGCTTTCATCTACTGGACTGCTTCACCACTCCCCCATCTCCTCTTTATACCAAATGTATAGGAAGGAACTGTAGATGCTGGCTTATATTGAAGAGAGGCACAAAATGTTGGAGTAATGCAGCGGGTCAGGCAGTGTCCCTCGAGAAAAGGAATAGGTGACTTCTCGGGACGGAACCCTTTTTCAGATTTGCTGTGATACTCCAGCATTTTGTGTCTATCCTCTATACCAGTTATCTTCCCTCTCCTCTCTAAGTCCCGATGCAGCATTTCTATCCCAAATTGAGGCAATTTCTTTATTCGCTTTACAAATGCTGCTCAACTACCGAGTTCTTCCAGGATTGTTTGTTGTTCCAGCTTTTGGCGCCTGGAGTCTCTTTGTAGACATTCTGGTCAATTTCAGACAGTTGCCAATGGAGAGGGATGAAGTCAGATAACCTATTTGTGACAAAAGACAATCAGCCTGGCATGTTATAGAGATAGTTCTAGGGTCAGAAGTGCCGGTTGTGAGGTAAAGCTCACAACCAGCACTTCTGCCCCTCCACAAGCATCAGAATGTCAAATGCCTGATTGTAGTTTGCAAAATGGAAATCCCTGGTGGCATCAAAATGTACTTCAAAAGGAGATCATTACATTGTGTCCAACAGCGCTGATATGTGTGGGGTACATTTATTTGGAAGGACTTATTTTTCAGCATTTATAGAATTTATACTCTACATGGTGTAATGAAGTATGTTTTGTTTTTAATCTCTTACCGAATTGGCAGTTCTAGTTGTAATATTTATAATACAGTTGTAGCCAACAGCTGAAAGAGAAATAAAAACATGAAGAAAATCATTTGGACATTTTACTGAATAATTCATGAAGAATAAGGAAGTAGAAGACATTTTCTAAATCATCCTCAACATGCAGCAGACAGCAGTAAAACTAAACAGGAATACTTTCATCAACAATTTATGATTCGCAACAATACAACTTTCAGTTTCACTCCTCCTGGGGCAATTTCAGATTTGGGGGGGGGGGGGAGGTGGCATCAGGGGTGAACATAGTACATCTATAAAGCCTGGATCCAATATACTTCTTTAACCATGTATATTTTTTCAAGCACTACATAACATCCTATCACTTATGACCTTATGATATGATCGGACTTGCAAAAGTGTTTCATCTACTATAGACCAACCCAAGGGCTATGGATTTGATGGTCATCTGCATGTTCAATGGGAAACTTTAATAGAAACTAGACCAAGCATGGGCCCGTTGGTCCCCTTCCCCCAACGCAATATTCTACCTGTCACCTACACAAGAGGCGATGTTCAGTGAAAAATGGCAAACTCTCCCCCAACTGCGCAGCCGTGGCTGATGGGTCCCCGTTGTGACGCCAGAGATCGCCATTGTGACACGAGTCAAAATGGCGATCTCAAAATGGCAGCGGTCCAACTGCGCAAGCACGGCTGATGACCTTAAAACGGCGGCGGGCCTGGCAACCTCAAACTGCGCATGCGCAGATATCGGGTCCGGCAACCGTCCCGCAATTGCGCATGCGCAGAGAACGGTAAAAATAAAATTAAAGTTTATTGAGAGAATAACGTGAATTACTTTGTCAAATCGAACAAAACTCACTACTGCACATCCCAGGCGAATGGCGAGTAAGGTGGGCCTAAAATTGTTGCGCTATTGTGTACCGTTATGGCTGTATTCTGGACATGTACAGGTATGCATAAAACATTACACTTTGTAGCTATATTTTAAAAGTTTATAAAGGAAATACTTTGTCAAATTGAACAAAACTTGTTGCAGCACACCACAGGGTAATGGAGAGTAAACTAGGCCAAAAGGTGTTGCGCTATCGTGTACCGTTTTGGCTGTATTTTGGGAACATACATACAAATAAATATATACAAGATGAGTTTTAGTAATATACTAGAACAAGTGGGACCCGTTGAGCCCCGTTCTCCCAACGCAATAATCCATCACTCACCCGTTTGCCCAATGCAGGCCGTTTCCATCACTCACCCGTTCCCCCAACATAACCCGCTCCCACAACAGAATATTCCACCACTCACCCATAGCCCCCAACTGCCCCCACATCCCATCCTCCCCTCCCCTGCAAGGAAAGTTCTGGAAATGAAACTGTAAAGAGCTCAAACTCACATGGGTTGAAACACAATCATCTTTATTGTTCAGGTCATCAACTATACAGCAGGTCATCACACGTTCACACTGCTACTCTAACTGGTAGACAGTGGGTAGGATCTTACACTATGAACGTTATAATTAGGCAGGGTTATAATTATTAAGCATTCTAATTGGCGAACATGCTATAACCAATCTACATCTCTTCTTCTATAAATGAAAAGTAAAGCGTTATCACCACGATGAGCAAATAAATTGTTAAATGCAAAATGCCACATCTAATAATAACGGGGTTACACATAGTCGCCGTACCTAACAGGCGGCTTACTAACCCGCCCAGTCCTCATACGGTATGCAGCTGCCTCATCAACTTTTCTTCCGAAACGTTAAGGACACTTTTGGGTGAGCCAACAGGACTCTGGGGAAGACCGTCACGGGGGTACCGGGGAACCAGTTACAAAGGGGAAAGGGGGTGCAGACCGATGCAAGGAGTGGAGGGCGGTAGCAGCTGCGGACACTGGAACGGCTGGAACAGCGATCACTTTAAAGTTCAGTGGAGGTGCGTCAGGACCACGGAGCGTCGGATGTCGTTCCTTCACTGGAAGAAGGTGTTGACGTTTGCGTCTGTAAATGGTGCCGCCGACATCGACAAGGTAGGAGCGTGGTTCTTTTGCGGGGCCATGGATGAACACTAGTTTGGTATGTCCTTTGTCCGTCTGCAAGCGAACCACTTGGCCTTGGATTAGTGGCTTAAGTGGTTTTGTGGTTTTGTCGTGGGCATGTGTTTCTGCGCGTCTTGATTGGATTGTATGCACATTTGAACTACAGCGGGGCAGAAAACTTTTGGGCTTTAAGTGATCCTGTGTCACAGGCAGTGAAGGTCTCGTTCGCCGGGACATCAGTCATTGAGCTGGAGAGCCTAAAGCACTGTTTCTGGCAATATTTCTCAGGTTCAACAGGTAGACGTCAGATTTTGCCAGGAAGGAGCGTTCCATAAGCTGTTTAGCGCTGCGAACAGTGCGTTCAGCAAGTCCATTGCACTGTGGGTATTCTGGGGTGCTGGTGACATGTTTATAGTTCCAGCGCTTGGCAAAGTCTTTGAACTTTTGGCTGGTGAATTGTTTCCCGTTGTCAGTCTGGAGGTGGGCTGACAGTCTGAGGTAGCAGTCCAGCTCGCAGCTTTCGGTCGCTCATTCCTCCCACAATTGTATCGTGAACTAGCTCATTTGTCAACTCACCAAATCTGCATCGAGAGCTGATGTGTCTCAGGTCACTGATGAATCGTTCCACAGGCTCATCAGCCTGTTGTACTCGGGCAAAAAATCTTGTTCTCTCAAGGATTCTGTTAGACGGCAGCTAGCACAGTTCTCTAAACTTTCTCAGCAACACCATGGAGTTGTCTAATGATTCACCTGGAACCAATACCTGTCCATTCCCATCCAATTGAGCAGGTGCAAACCCGAACAAGTCAGCGCGGATCATAGCTTCCGGACCCGCTAAATTCAACAGTAGTGAAGCCTTCAAATCGTCTGAATCGTTTCAGTGAACGATGCGGGTAGTCCTTCTCAAACATTCGCCATCGCTCGGCGATATCAGAATTAAACACGAGCGGGCTAGGCTTTCGACAAGAGTTGGCCATCTCCCCAAATCACAAAAAAACACGCAACTGGTAAACTAAATAAATCGCGGTACGCGGTAAACAGACGCGGGGTAGACCCGATAATCTGACACCATGTAAAGAACTCAAACTCACACGGGTTGAAACACAAGCATCTTTATTGTTCAGGTCATCAGCTATACAGCAGGACATCACACATTCTCACTGCTACTCTAACTGGTAGAGAGTGGGTAGGATCTTACACTATGAATGTTATAATTAGGCTGTGTTATAATTACTAAGCAATCTAATTGGCTAACATGTTATAGTCAATCTACAGAAACCTCTCCCCTATTCCACCCCCCCCACACAATGAAAACTCCACCCCCAATCCCACCTACCCCCACAAGGAAAATTCTGGAAATGAATCTCCCCTATTCCACCTCCGTCCCACAAAGAAACTGGGAGCTCCCCCCATCCCAACAAACACCCCCCCACAAAGAAAATGGCCATTTTTATGAGTAAGTGAAACCTCCCCCTATTCCATCACCCCCACAATGGAAAAACCTCCTCACAACAAATCTAAATGAGATTCCATTATGATGTACCCATTTCCCCAACGCAAACTGTTCCCCAATGCAATATTCCACCACTCACCCATAGCCCTCAACTGTACAGGCGCGGATCATACACTCCTTCCCCTCGTCATCCCCCTTCCTCTTCTCTCCCGTCACCTTTCCCTCCCTCTCCTTTTCACTCTCCTCAGTCATCCCCTCCCTCACCTCTCCCCTTTCACACTCCCCCACTAAACACAATGTTTAAATAACATTTCTTAACCTCCTCTCCGACACTCCCTACCTCAATGTAAGATATCTCTCATTGCACTGGCTGGAGCTTATCCCAACACTGTTGATTGGCAGCTGAGATCCCGTTGTGATGTCATTGTTGGGTGGCGGAATGTTCACGGCAGCGTATGTAAGTGAGATCCCATTGTGATTGGAGGACTGTGAGATCCCATCGTGACGTCATAGCAGCTAACTGCCAGTATCTCCGATCAACTGGCACAGCATCTGTTAAGTTATTCTTCTCAAAGTGGTGCTTTTTAAACTTGTAAATGTCAATAACTTGTGAAATATAACATCAACCTGAACAAAAGTTTATACAAATGACCACGGGACAAAGGTAAGGTGGTGCAAAAATGTTAGCGCTGTCTTGTACTGTTTTGGCGTACGTCCCAGATGACAGACAGAGACAGAGACAGAGACAGAGACAGAGACAGAGACAGAGACAGAGACAGAGACAGAGACAGAGACAGAGACAGAGACAGAGACAGAGACAGAGACAGAGACAGAGACAGAGACAGAGACAGAGAGCTTTAGTAATATATAGATACAAACCAAGTGGGACCCATTGGGTCCCTGTCACATGGTAGGGCTGGTCCCCCAACACTATATTCGACCACTCACCCATAGCGCCCAACTGTGCTGACATGGCAATAACTTGTAAAAAACAAGATCAATGTGAACGCATCCCACTCTCCCTCTTCAGTCCCCTTTTCACCTCAATTATCCTCACTCTCCCCACCTCCACCAACCATCCACTGCTCCCTCCCCGACACCCTCCCTCCCCTCCTCTCTCTTCCCCCTCCCCCATTACCTTGCCATCCCTCTTCCTACCCTTATCCTCCTCTAGTCCCCCTTATCCCCAGCACTCCCTCTCCTTCACCCTCCCTCTTCTTCCCCCTCTCCTCCTCCCATCCCCTCCCCCACTTTTCCTTTCCCCAACTTTCAGTCACCCCCTCCCTCCCTCCCCACTCCTCACACCCCTATCCCACCCCCCCCCCCCTACAATAGACAATAGATAATGAAAATGTCCTTGCCCCGGGTGCTGCTCCGCTCCTTCCCCACGGGCGGCCGTCAGTTCTGGTCTCTTCCCACCCCCAGACCCCGCACCGACTCCAACTCCTTGCCCCGGATGCCGCTCCTCTCCCTCCCTGCGGGCCCGGTGCCTCTCCTCAGGACAGGAGCTGTTTGGGGGGGGGGGGGGGAAAGAGATGGTCCGAGCAGCGCGGAGTCGGGAGAAGGGGACGGACAAGCTGAGGCTGCCTTGGCCCGGGTGTCATTCCTCTCCCTCCCGCGCTCTCCATCCCAGATAGCCCGGTGCAGTAGTAAAATGGAAGGAAACGTACCCGTGGAGTCGTTGTGAGGCGAGGAAAAAAAGAAAGTGGTCTGAAATTGTGCAAAGACCGCAAGTGGGGGCGAGGCAGTGTGGGCGCTGTCTTTTTTTAAAAGTTTAAAATATTACTAACTTGTAAAATATGGCACAAATGTGAACAAAACTTATTTTTCACACATCACAGGACAATGGTGAGTAAGGTGGTGCAAACATTGTAGCGCTATCATGTACTGTTTTAGTGCAAACATAGGTACAAACCTGCATAGAAACAAACAAACCAAAATAGAAACAAACTAGATGAGAGTTTTAGTAATATACTAGACGACGTGGGACCCGTTGGGTCCCAGCATCACAAGGGAGGTCTGGTCCCCCAACGCAATATCCCACCTCTCCGTCAATTCCAATATTGGTGGCCAGTGTGGGGGGGGGGGGGGGGGGGGGGGGGGGGGGGGGGGGGGGGGGGGGGCTGCCGGCTCAGTCACTCAAGCCTGTTGTGCTGGCAGCTCACTCACGGCTGGTGGGCCGGCAGTTGACTCACGGCTATTCCTTGAAATTCCATTTCAAGCATGGTGCAAGGCCACCAAATTCAAGTTTCATACCATGCAGTTTCATACCATTTCAAGCAGGGTGCAAGGCCACTAAAGACAGCGAGTCGTGACCTCTCCCTCCTCCATCTTGCAGAGACTGAGCCATGCCCACACTTCTTGGTTTTATATTCCCTCCCCCCCTCCCACCAGAAGGGGCGCGGCCTTCATGGCGTGATTGACAGGAGAGAGAATCTCAACATTTTTAAGACACTAATAACTCTTATATTTTTCATCGAAGGTAAAACTCCTCGGCACCTGATGGGCGGAGGGGGACTCTGAGTAAGATGGCCAAAAATCACAGCTGTACGTGGTAGCGCTTTTTCTAAAATCAATATAAAGCGCAAACAGGAAGTGGTCAACATTAGACTTAATTATATAGAAGGCAACTTTAATTAGGCAAGGCAAACTTTAGCATTTCCAAACCAAATGCAACACAGCTTTAGCATTTCCAAACAGGTCAGTAAAACCACAGCTTTAGTAGACATGTATTCAGTGTTATTCACAGCTCAGGCTGAGAGACGTGACCCTCTCACTCCCCCATCTTGCAATGACTGACTGAGGCACTAAACACTTCCGGGTTTTATAGTCCCTCTGGAGGGGCGTGGCCTTCAGGAGTGATAATCTCAACATGATTTAAACACTAATAACTCTTTTATTTTTTAACGATGGGAAAAGTCCTCTTGTCCCGTGCAGCAGAGGGGGACTCTGAGTAAGATGGCCAAAATGCACAGCCATAAGTGCAGCGTTTTTTCTAAAATCAATATACAGAACAACAGGAAGTGGTCAAGACCAGACTTTTAGTAATATAGATACTAGACCAAGAGGGGACCCATTGGGCCCTGTTCCATCAACACAATATTCCACCACTCACCCGTTCCCAACGCAATCCATTTCCATCAATCACCCGTTACCTCAACGTAACACGTTCACTCAACGCAATATTCCACCACTCACCCATAGCCCCCAACTGCGCAGGCACGGCTCATACACTCTCTCCCCCTCCTTTTCACCCTCCCTCTTCTCTCCCCACCTCTCCCTCCTTACAACAATGCAACAAATCTCTCTTTGCACTGGGTGGAACACTGTTGATGGGCAGTTTATGTAAATGAGACCCCTTTGTGATGTCATTGTCGGGTGGAGTACTGTTCACAGGCAGTTTATGTAAATTAGATCCCATCATGAGGTTTTAGCTGTAACTGCCACTGCAGTATTCAAGTCATTCTTTCTTAAACTGGATTTTGTAAAGTTGAAAATGTGAATACTTGTAAAATATAACATCCAGCTGAACGAAACTTGATAAAAAAAAACACACAAGACAATTGTGAATAAGGTGGTGCAAAACACACACACACACCTGGTCCCCCAATGCAATATTTCACCACTCACCCATAGCCCCCACGGGAAGCCTGGTCCCCCAATGCATCACATACCCCAACGCAATATTCCAACACTCACCCGTTCCCCAACATGGGAGGCCTGGTCCCCCAATGCAACCTGTTACCCCAACGCAATATTCCAACACTCCCCCATAGCCCCCATGGGAAGCCTGGTCCCCAACGCAATATTCCACTACTCATCCATTCCCCCAACGCAACCCGTTCCAACACAATATTCCACCACTCACCCATAGCCCCCAAAGCGCAGGGGTTGCTTATTTCCCTTTATTCACCCTTCCTCATTTTAAACTTTTACAAGAATCCAATTGCACTTGCTTGGGCTGGCAGGACTCAGTGTCTTGGGATAGCAACATTTTAGCGAGCAGGGCTACAATCCCATTGTGACGTCATAGCTGTAAGTGCCAATGCAGAGGGAAGAATTTTCATTCAAATTGGGATTTTGTAAATTAAAAAATATGGGTAACTTTTAAAATACAACATCAATCTGAACAAAACATGATACACCACACCACAGGACAATTGTGAGTAAGATGGTGCACAAATTGTAGCGCTATTGTGTACCATTTTGGTGTAGTTCCAGGATCACATGGGCAAGCAGACAGACACAAATATACGCTCACATGCATAGAAACAAGTAAGATGATAGTTTTAGTAATATATAGATATAGATTTTAAAATAATTTTTTGCACTGACACGCCCATCCTTTCTATGATTATAAATTGTCCTCAGGTCTCTGCTCCATAGCCGTACACATTGACTCAGTCCTTCGCAGTCTCTCCTACCATGTGTTGCCACTCCTTACTTTTGGGTGAAAACAAAGTAGTACATTCATTTATTCCGGTGCTCTGAATAATTTCTGAGGAATTATTGTATTTGGAAAATAACAAGAACACTATGTATTTTATCTCCATCACTATATTATCTCCGTCTGATAGCTTTAAAAAGAATCAAAGAAAATATTCTAGACTGTGACATATTAAATTGAAGAGGACAATGAGCTGAGAATTCTGGAGTTTAGTGCTCTGCATTGATGCCCAAACTTGAGTTTCCCCATTCTGAGTAAAATATTCTCATAACATTTCTATTAACCCCCCCCCATTTATTCCATCTATATTTCACATTGCATCAGGAAAGGAGCAAACACAATCAAGGACCATTCTTTCATCTCCTTCAAATCTACTTTATTGCAATCCTTGCACTTTGTTTTATCTGCACTTTCTCTGTAGCTTTCTCTTTTGCACTATCTGCTGTATTTGTGTAAGGTATGGTTTGTCTGAACAACACGGAAAACAAAGTTTTTCACTGTATCTCGGTACGTGTGACAATAATAATAAACCAACAATCATGATGAACTTTGTTTGAACATTTTTTGTGAATAGTCCTCTATAAAGTTACATTTAATCCTCGCTCCTCATTTTCATGGATCCTGTCACATTAATTCCTTACGTCACCTGGATGACATTAATTTCTAACCTTGAATGCACTAGAAAATAAATTCAATCTAATTAAAAATCTTGCTACAGCTTCTGCAGCTATTTCTAATAAGCAAATGCTCAATCAGTATTTATTCACCAAGAAAAAATTGACATAAAGCAACAGTCTTGAGTTAATTTGAAAAGAAACTTCACTAATTGCCAAACTTGTTAAGAAATCTTCACTTACATAAATTAACCCGCGGAATAGCCAGTGAATGCCAGATAATTCGCAAATTGGTCACAAGCAGTCTACCTGGAAAAGAAAATTAGCGACCATAAGAAACAGCTTGATTAAACAAGCTTAAACAAAACTGTAAGTGGGCAGTGATGGAAGCTTTGTTTTGCATCATACATTGGAGGCAAGGACAATTCTATGGAATATTGTCACTTTGTGAAACAATAATTAAATACCAGAATGATTTGCTGAAAATAGAGGCTACATAACAATTATTTGCTCATATCCTAGAGGCATACAGCACAGAAGCAGGCCTTTCAGCCCAACTCAACCATGCCGGTCAAATTGCCCATTTAAAATGGCCCTGATAGCCTGCGATTCACCAATATTCCTCTCAAACTTTCCTATACATGTACTGTCCAAATGTCTTTTAAACATTATTATTGTACCGCCTCTACCATTTCCTCTGGCAGATCGTTCCCCCTGTATGGAAAAACGTTCCCTTCTGATCTCCTTTTAATCTTTACCTTGTCAGATTACACCTCCTATGCCCTCTGGTTTTCAACTCCCCCTACCATGGGAAGACTGTGACTATCTACCCTATCTATGCATCTGGAACCCTGCCAGTCATTGTATATGTCTTGGCCTGGTTTAATTTCTCAAAAAGAATCACTTCACACTTATACAAATCAAATTTCATCTGCCGTTCCTCTGCTCGTGTTCCCAGTTGATTGATATCCTATTGTAACCTTAGATAACCTTCTTCACTGTCCCCTACAACACCAGTTTGGTATCATTTGTAAACTTACTAATCATGCCACCGACATTCTTATCCAGATCATTAATATAAATGACAAACAGCAGAGAACTGAACATCGATCCCTGTTGCACATTACTATCCACAGGCCTCCAATCTGAAAAGCAACCCTCTATTACTACCCTCTGCCTCCTACTGCCAATCCAAGTTGGTACTCAATTGGCTAGCTCACCATGGATCTCATGCAATTATTCTCATAAGAATGAAATAATCCACAGAATTACTGAAAATAGAACTCACCTTGCTTGGTTTATAGCAAGACAAGCATTTCTAGGTCATTCAAAGTCCTAAACAATAAATAAATTACATAAAATATAGAGGTAAAGGCAAAGGGAGCAGCCAATTTCCACATAAACCACAACAAGATGTATGACCAATTAAGTTGTTTGAGAGATTACTGAGGGACGATCGTTCACCAAAATAAAAGGATTGCAGGAGTTAATATCACATAGCCAGCAGTAAAATGTCCTTCTTAGTGAAAAGAGCTGCAAAATATTTGCACCCACTCTTTGTATGGCATCTTATCTTAATGCATTCTATTGCAAATATTAGTTATTGGGGTTGGAAAAAAGAGAATTAAATGCTACTTATGATATACATAAAGGGCTGGTTAGTGATTAAACTTTGAAGCTTCAAGATGACTGGGTTTAATCTCAACTGTGACGGCCTCAACATCACTAAAACCAGTTCCACTATGCACTTAGAAACATAGAAAATAGGATGCAGGAGTAGGCCATTCGGCCCTTACAGCCAGCACCACCATTCAATATGATCATGGCTGATCATCCAAAATCAGTACCACGTTCCTGCTTTCTCCCCATATCCCTTGATTCCGTTAGCCCTAAGAGCTATATCTAACTCTCTCTTTAAATCTTAATATGTTAATATGAAAACAGACTTAATATGTATCGAACACAAAGACAGCAGAACTGGAATACAAAGACGACGTTTCAGGTCAGGAACCTTGTTCCAAGTGAAGTGAGACTGGAGTCTCAAGGCCAAAAATTCCATGTCCTCCAGAGATGCTGCCTGACCCACTGAGTTACTCTGCACTTTGAGTTCTATGCACGATTCCAGCATCTGTAGTTTTTTGTACATTGTCAGTGATGACACCAGCAGTTACAAATGCCCATCAAAAGGTCGAGTATTGGATACTCAATCTCGGTGAAAACAGTTCTGAATGGCAAAAGACCTCAATAGGTTGTTTCGAGGCCAACGGAGGGAAATCCCCCATTACCTATTTTTTAAATAATTAATAAGCACTGCCATTTTAGTATAAGCAGAGTTATTCAAATGGCAGTGATGTAGGCATTTTAGAAATATGCTGAGCCCTTACTTCCTGTTTGCTTTTAGGTATCCGGGCCATGTCTAATTCAACGGGTAACCAATAATCCCAACAACATGCCTAGGGTTCGTGAATTTTCCATTTCCCACACAAATCATCTTCATGCTCAATCTTTGGATAAGGCATTGAAAACATTACTTTGTAGTTTTATTTGACCATCAGGGATCAACTCTGTCACTCTGAACCTATAAAAGAACGAGGTTAAAATAACTTCCCAAAAATGTTAATTCTCACAATTATGGATATAAAAGTTTACAAATTCATATAATATAGCTTATTTACTGCAGGATCATACCTTCATAACTCCTAAAAGATTGGGTAAAGCAATGAAATAATTCAATTAATAACTGACATGAGCAGAGATCCAATAAGCAAAAGTACAGTTCTTCCTGTGTTACACCATGTATAATTAAAGACTATGTGCTTCCAGACAACCAAAATACATAGCACAAACAACTTTAATTTCTAAAATATCATTGAATGTGTATTTATTCTCTACCTTTATCTCCATTATTCCCTTTAGTATCTTCAATGGAGTCCAAACAGTCAATTAGAGCCTCTCCAGATCTCACCTTCATTTGTCTAAAAATAGAACAATTATTAATCATTAATGCGGAGGACCATCAATTCACCAGCTAGACCAGAATAGAAAGTTCCTTTCCCAGGTTTCACCTGATACCATTTAATGTCATGAGGTCTAGAATCAAAGTTGAGCCAAAGGGCCACTTTAGTTCACAGGTGACACAGGGCATACTCACAGATTGTGAAGGAGAAGTCTGACATGTTGATGGCGAAGTATGATTGTATGTGGACCATACCAGGTTATGCTTGACTCGAGACAGGTCTCCTATTATAACCTCTAATGACCAGTATTTCGTGAGGAGTACTTTTCAAGATACATTTTGGCATGTCTGAATTTAGCACTTAGGTCAAAGCTGGGTGGCCCTTCCATTCTTATTCCATTTCTGTTTCAATGTAGAACTGAGTGTTGATTAGCCATTTCAGGGGACATTTAAGGTTAACGAGGAAGGAAAAAATTGCAGTAGGAGATAAAGTTGACCAAAACCATAGAAATTATAAACATAGAAATTAGGTGCTTCAATAGATATTTAAAAATAGTTAACTGAGTGTTTTGTAGAAAGTGAGTCAGGAAATTAATCATTGAAAACAAGGGAGTGACAGATGAAACAGGGATTTTGCAGAGGTTTTCGCTACAGAAGATACAGGCAACAATCCAGAAATGTTTAGGGTGGTACTTGTGGCTGCTTTTTTCTGGATAATGTCAACTTTGTGCGTAGCGCTGGTGCTGTGCTAATCCAGCAAAGTCTGTAGTACTTCATCACCATGCCGACTAGTTCCTTAGTGGTTGTGGAAAAGCTTTGGGTAATCAAATAATGAGTCACTTGCAGAAGAATGCCCACTTTTTGTCAGCTGCTGTCATCATAATGTTTACGTGATTGTTCTGGTTATGCTTTTGGTAAATGATGACTCTCAAAACATTTAGTAGTAATGAAGCAACAAAAATGCTTTTGAGAGTTGACGGAACTTGTTAAAGCCTCTTAATTATGGTTACTAACCGGGGATTGTATGGCACAAATCCCATTCCAGTCTGATCAGCCAATACCTAAATGTGGTCCAGAACTTGCTACACACAGTCATGAACTCCTTCACTTTGAGCTGCCAAGGGTGGAATTTAGTACTCTGTTTTGTCATCCAGGTCCATTTATTTTGCTTTCTGAAGAAGAAAACGTCATTGGGGAAGCAGTGAAAGATGACGGATAAAGAAGAGACCAAAACTGTAGACAATACTCCACGGAGGCACTTTATAATTGCAGGAAGGTATCTTTACTCCAGCATATCCTCGGATATTAAACCCAACCATATTTTTTTCCTTTTCTCACTCTTATCTACAACCCAAGGTCGCTTTTTTTCACTCTGAACAACTACCCAAGGTCGCTTTTTAAAGCGCATCTAACATTTTTATTTTATGACGTTATCATCCTCAGACTTCACATTCTGTAGGATCCGTAGGAAATTAAAGTTTCTCTCTGGAGACACAAGAGACTGCAGATACTGGAATCTTCAGCAAAACCCAAAGTGGCTGAAATAGCTCAGTGGGTTAGAGAGCATATGTGGAGGGAACTCTGTCCAGTTCGTTCAGCACCCTGTGACACGCTCAATGTTGTCTTTCTCTCTGATTTACTGAGTGATTGCCAGCATTTGGATTTTTTTATTTTCATTATAAACATGCTATTTATTTTTGTGAGATGCGGCTGGTCCGTTTCCCCTTGAATTTCACTTGCTTCCATTATCGGGACGCACAGCGGCCTCCTGTCTGCGAGGTCACGTTTCATTTTATGAATATTTTGGATGTGTTTCAAGTACAGCGCGCTCCGAAGGCTCTGCACTACGGCAGTGCTGCGACAGCCAGCGGTGCAGAGGGCGCTGTCAGCTACAACTAGGGTACTCACTGAAAGGAAATGTCGAAGCGGACATCCCTGTCCTCCCACAGCGCGTCTAACACGGGCACCATCGTGGCAGTGCTAGTGGTGCCGCCGCTCAGCCAACGGCTGGGCCCCGAGCTGAGGAGCGCCCGGCCCCCGTCGCCCCGGCAACCGCGACACTCCCGGAAGCTGGAGCTGCAGCCGCTCACGTGACCAAACAGCTTGACACCGAGTGCTGGAGTAACTCAGCGGGACAGGCAGCATCTCTGGAGAGAAGGAATTGTTGCCGACGAACCAATCTGTTCACATTAATTCTATATTATCCCACACCACACACACATCAAGGGGAAATTTATTGAGGCCAAATATATTGGGAGAGAAGAGGGGCAGGATATTGTGAGAAGTAGGGGTGCACCGGGGGGGGAGGGGAGGGTGGATGGGGGGAGGAAGATCAGCACTTTATATTCTGTCCTTTCAGCACCTTTCCTCCAGTCTTTCAATTACCTTTGGAAAATGTTATTCATGTTTATCAACATGAGGACCAAAGTTGTGCCAAAGAAAGTATGAGACTGAGAAACAAGAATAAAACTGTTTCTAGATACATCAGCCAAACTTTAGGCTTACCCAAATCAACTCTTTGGAACATGATTAAGAAGAAAGAGAGCACTGGTGAGCTTACTAATCACAAAGGGACTGGCAGGCCAAGACCTCCTCAGCTGATATTCTTCTATTTGCGTATGGTGTACACAGCCTAAAGTTATAGGTCAACTTGTTTGTGCACGTTGGGTTGATTGCATTAGTTGAAACAGGGTGGACCACATGAAGGTTGCAATCTCCCACCCCTCCACAGCTGATGACAGAAGAATTCTCTCTATAATAAAGAAAAATTCCCGAACACCTGTCTGACAGATCAGAAACACTCTTCAGGGGTTGGGTGTGGATTTGTCAATGACCACTGTCAGCAGATGACTTCATGAACAGAAATACAGAGGCTACACTGCAAGATGCAAACCACTGGTTTGCTGCAATAATAGGATGGCCTGATTAGTTTGTCAAGAAGTAATTAAAAGAGCAGCTACAATTCTGGAAAAAGGTCTTGTGGACTGATGAGACGAAGATTAACATATCATAGTGATGGCAAGATCAAAATATGGAGGGGAGAAGGAACTGTCCAAGATCCAAAGCATACCACCTCATTTGTGAAACATGGTGGTGGGGGTGTTAAGACCTGGGCATGTATGGCTGCTGAAGGTACAGGCTCACTTATCGTCATTGATGATACTACTGCTGATGGTAGTGGCATAATGAATTCTGAAGTGTATAGACATCCTATCTGCTCAAGTTCAAACAACAGCCTCAAAACTCTAGCTGGTGGTTCATTCTACAGCAAGACAATGATCCCAAACATACTGCTGAAGCAACAAAGGAGTTTTTCAAAGCTAAAACATGGTAAAATCTTGAGGGGCCAAGTCAATCACCCGATCCAAACCCAACTGATCATGCCTTTTATATGCTGAAGAGAAAACTGAAGGGGGCTAGCCCCCAAAACAAGCATAAGCTAAATATGGCTGCAATACAGGCCTGGCAGAGTATCACCAGACAAGACACCCAGACACCCAGGTGATGTTCATGAATCGTAGACTTCAAGCAGTCATTGCATGCAAAGGATATGCAACAAAATACTCAACATAACTACTTTCATTTACATGACATTGCTGTGTCCCAAACATTATGGTGCATGAAATGGGGGGGGGGGGGGGGGGGGGAAGACTATGTGTAAACACAGCTGTAATTTCTACATGGTGAAATGTATAAAAATGGCCTTTATTAAAATCTGACAGTGTACTTCAACCAGATGTCATTTTTTTTTCTATTACAAATCTCAAATTGTGGAGTACAGAGGCAAATAAATAAATGATGGGTCTTTGTCCCAAACATTATGGAGGGCACTGTATCTGAAGAAGCCACCTGACCCTGGTGATCTCAGTCTGGCTAAGTCACTGCATCAAATCTGGATTAATCAATAGAGACTTCTAACAAATGATATGCAATGACATCTTTATAAAATACAGGATACATCTGTGATTTTAATAAACGTAATTCATTTGTCACATGCTTAGTACTGTAAAACATAAATATTTGTAACATCTTTTATCACAACATCACCTGAGAAAACTTTGAAGCTCCTGCTGTATACTGCAATGTGGATGTTATGTGTTTGTAAAAAAAACAGTAATCAGTGGCTTAACACATCAATGAAGCAAAGCTCATTGGTTTGTTAAAACGTTCTAGACCAAGTAGTACTAACTTATTGGAGGCACATGGAATTGTAGACAATTATCGATTGGGACATGCCTAGGTGGTTAACCCACCATGTCCTACTAGCTCCACTTGTGAGTCCAGTGATTACAGTATCCACTGGGCAATAACACGAGAATTACTATTTTAAACTGCATCATTCATATCATTTTATAAGCTTCAGCATAAACAAACAAGTTGCAGATTAAAATATAGTTGTTGCGCAAAACTCCATTGTCCAGATGCACCAAACCAATCAACTAAAATGTTCTTTCTTTCCAATTTTATGTTCACATTGAAATAGGAAAATACAAACTGAAATGCAAACAACATTATTTGTTCTCAATGTTCTTGAATTTTTTACGCAATAAAATTTATGTTTTTGTCTTTATCCCCTGAGAACTGTATTTATATCAAAAAGTTAACAAAAACATAATCATCTGTATTAACATTTTTATACAAATTGAATTTATGTGGTTCTCAAATATCAAAATCAATTTTTCACTATATGGAATGCATAAAAGTAGTTTTCAGTGTTCTTCCTGTTCTCAATGATTTTCTGAAATACAATTTCCTTGGAGCGACATCAGGATTCTGCTTTAAAGAGAAAATGTTATTAATAAAGTGTAAAATTATCTGATTGACTGAACACTTACGTGGAATTGCAATCAACTTGAAACAACAGACTGACACAACCATCAGAGAATAAAGGCGAGAAATGCACCTGCAGTCATTAGCTGTTAACATGTGATTAGGCTGCTGATTACATTCAGATTGGGTTTCCTTGACTTCCAATAAACTGCATCTAGCCCAAGAGGTATGAGATTTTTGGATAATGAAAGTTTGTCTCAGAGGGGTTTTGTGGTACTGTCAAACACTTTGATGCATGAAATATAATTGAGCTTGACCCAGTGATGCAAATACTCAAGGCAGATATTGATAGATTTTTGGATAATAAAAAAGATTAAGGGGATTAATACTGGAAAATGGTTGAATAAATTGGTTATATTTAAAGTAACTTCAGTAAATAGATTTATTTTTTATCTTGTTGGTACACACCTATTTGTTTTAAAATACGATTAAAACCCAAAGTACTTGTGCTGTAACACATATAATAGTCTTATAGAAAACAGAATACAAATTAAAATATATGAAATTATAATGTAGCGACAAAGAAGTGCAGGTGCTGGTTTACAAGAAAAGGACGCTAATTGCTGGAATAACTCAGTGGGTCAGGCAGCTTCTCTGGAGAACATGGATATGTGACGTTTCAGGTCAGGTCCCAAATTATAATCCCACTTGTCCGAGCTGGATTTAAATCATGGAGAAAGAGTGCCAACCTGCTATGCCACAGATTCTCCTGCTCAATTCATTTAATCTTTTGCAGAAACAAATTTTAAAAGTTTATTTTTCATCAAGAGGCAGAAATCAAATTTTCAATAATATCTTAGCATGCATATAATTTCCATATTAGGTATTGGCTGCCTCTTAATTATTTTTCCAGTCTATAATGCTGGATACAGTGCATATTTGTTACAGGAAATGAAATTCTTGGCACAATATGTCTTGGATATAAATGCTGGAAAATCTTTTCCCCAAGAAAATAATTTTCCCTTTTCCAGGATGTGCCTTTTTCAGCTAAGCTTTAACATTCTCCATGATTTGCTTTCTTGTAATTGTAACATTCCCTTTGTAATAGAGCACCATTTATCTCTTCCCACAAATACCTTTTTTGACCCATTTCAATTTAATTTTCCTATATCTCAAACATAGAACTATCTACATGCACAATGTTCTATACAAAAACTAACAAATCACTAAGCACAGATGTGGAATCAATAGTGTATTAATCTACATTTCATTTTTTAAATACTTTGTGAAAATACAGCTTCGTACTCACATACACAAGTAAAAATGAAAATAATGTATGTTAAATCAGACGATTTCTTGCCAACATACTATATAGCTTAACATTCATAATTGAATCGTATGTTTACTTCCTATTTGGTTGTTGAAATTCATTTTTGCTATAGCATTGTCATTGTATTTTAATGTTCAAAGCAATAATTTTTAACTGAATATATAACATTTTAAAGAAAAAAGGCCGTACCATTACCGGAAACTACACAGGTTTTTCTGCATTTGTCTTCAGTGTCAAAACGATTAGAATTTCCACCACAGCCTCCATACCAAAACTGTGCGCAAGCATTGGCCTGCTTGTCATAATACCACTTAATTATATAATCACGACAAGTCCCTTGGTCTAAATGGAGTTGACAAAGAGGATCTAGGAAAAAGATAATTAACATAGATGCGTCATAAGCTGTGAAGCAGTTCAACTATAAGAATTCATCAACTGAAATAAATGACGTACATTTGAAAACAATTCTTTAGCTGTGAAAGTATCCCGAAATCTATCAATATCTATTTTGAATGAACAATCGGCTTCCACTGCTTTTCAAGGTTGAGAATTTCAAACTCAATCAACTTTCTGAGTGAAGAAATTTCTCGTTTGTCATAAAAGGCTGACATTTGGTTTGGCTCTGGACTCAACCATTGGAATCATCCTTTGTGCATCTAGCCTATCAAACCTCAACCTAGTCTACTCAACCTCCCCTCATATGGTAAACCCACCATCCCTGGAAAGAGATGAGAGAACCATTGCTGCCTCCATGGTGGGTACGTCTTTTTCTCAGCGCTACACAATACTCTAGGTGGTATACTCTAGTGTCTTCAAGATGGCGCCTGCCTGCGGCGACTTTTGCGGAGCACCAGAACAGAAAAGACTTAACTACAACTTCTATCAACTTACCTGCATCAGGGAAACGGCAGTGATCGGTGCCGTTTCTGACAGGCTGCTTGTGCAGCTGAAAGCGCTGGCAATTTTGCGATCTCCCGAAGCTGCGGGAGCACCGGACTTTAAATTTTCCCACGCTGGCTGTGAAACTCCCGACCCGACTGAAGAACCCAGGTATGGCACCTGGAAACCCCGGGATGACCTCCAGAGCCAACGGGCTGGATATCCCAGAAGAAATGAAGCTGGAGCTGCTGATTCTGAGGGAACCCCCATTCATTACGGAGCTGGAGCTGCCGTCTGTGCGGGAAATCGCGTTCCAGCGCTGGTCCGCAGAAACAGCAGGTACAGGAAACACAGTACCTGGAAACAAAGGGGAAGCCTCCATTGTGTCCGGAAACGTGGCCGACGGGCAGGACTTCAGGTCAGAATGAAGCGCAGGGGACTTCGGCCCCCTCTCCCTACTATCCTACTGGCCAATGTACAGTCCCTTGAAAATAAAGTGGAGGAGTTAAGGACAAGGCTGCTTTATCAAAGGGAGCTGAGGGAATGCTCTGTTCTGTTTCACAGAGACATGGCTCACCCCCAGCTCCCCAGACTCAGCAGTCCAGCCTGAAGGGTTCTCCATCCACCGTATGGACCGTACACTGGCATCGGGGAAAGGGAGAGGAGGGGGTGTCTGCCTCATGGTCAACTCTGCGTGGTGCTCAGACGTAGTAGTCCTGTCCAACTCCTGCTCTCCACAGTTCGAACATCTGGCGGTGAAGTGCCGTTCCTTCTACCTACCGAGGGAATTCACCTCCATCATCCTGACTGCGGTCTACATCCCACCCCAGGCAGACGTCCGTCTGGCACTGGAGGAGCTGCACGCCGTGGTCAACAAACACCAGACGTCTTACCCCGAGGCATTTACCACCATTGCTGGGGACTTCAATAAGGCAAATCTAAAGAAATCACTCCCCAACTTCCACCAACATGTCTCCTGCTGCACTAGAGGACCAAACACCCTCGACCACTGCTACACCACCATCAAGGATGCCTACTGCTCTATCCCTCACCCTCACTTCGGTAAATCCGACCATACCGTGGTGCTGCTTCTTCCTGCCTACAGGCAGCAATTAAAGAGTGCACCCCCAGAGGTGAGGACAGTACAGAGCTGGTCGGCGGGGGCAGAAGAACAACTACAAGACTGTTTGGAGTCTGTAGACTGGGCTATGTTCAAGGACTCGGCAACGGACTTGAATGAATACCCCACAGTCGTTACAGACTTCATAAAGAAATGTGTGGAGGACTGCATCCCTACAAAAACCTTCCGAGTGTTTCCCAATCAGAAACCTTGGATGAACTGTGAGATCCGCACTCTTCTGAAGACCAGACATCGGGCATTCATGTCTGATGACACAGTGGTCTATAAGAAGTCCAGATATGACCTTGGTAATGCCATCAAAAAGGCCAAAAGGGAGTTCTGTTCCAAGCTGGAGGATGAGACAGATGTTCGGCAGCTGTGGCGGGGACTGAATGCAATCACCTCTTACAAGGCAAAACCAGGAGGCAGCTCGGATGTCGGCGATACATCACTCCCTGATGAGCTCAATGCATTTTACGCACGCTTTGATATGGAGAACACCGATGTGCCTTCCCGAGCCCCTATTCGCTGTGATGGTATTTCAGTCTCAGTCACAGAGGCCGACGCCAGGAAATCCTTCAGAGGGGTGAACCCTCGAAAAGCGTCTGGACCTGATGGCATACCTGGTCGTGTCCTAAAAACCTGTGCGGACCAACTGGCTGGAGTTTTTACGGACATTTTCAACCTGTCACTTCTGAGGTCTGAGGTTCCCACCTACTTCAAAAGGGCATCAATAATACCGGTGCCCAAGAAGAGCAAGGTGACGTGCCTCAATGACTAACGCCTGTGGTGATGAAGTGCTTCGAGAGGTTGATCATGGCGCAAATCAACTCCTACCTCGACAAAAACCTGGACCCACTGCAGTTCGCTTACCGCCACAACAGATCAATGGTGGACGCGATCTCGCTGGCCCTCCACTCCGCTCTGGACCACTTGGACAACAAAAACTCATATGTCAGGCTGCTATTTATTGACTACAGCTCGGCATTTAACACAATCATCCCCTCCAAGCTGGTTACCAAACTCGCAGAACTGGGTCTTTGCGCATCCCTCTGCAATTGGATCCTCGACTTCCTCATCCACAGACCACAGTCTGTTCGTATTGGTGGAATTGTGTCAGACTCGATAACAATCAGCACGGGAGTACCTCAGGGCTGTGTGCTCAGCCCCCTGCTGTACTCACTCTATACTCATGACTGCGCAGCCGGTCATAGCGCGAACTCCATCATCAAGTTCGCTGACGACACCACTGTTGTGGGACGTATCACTGATGGGGATGAGTCCGAGTATAGGAGAGAGATCGAGCGACTGTCCATATGGTGCCAGCACAACAACCTGGCCCTCAACACCAGCAAAACCAAGGAACTGATTGTGGACTTTGGAAAGAGTAGGATGGGGACCCACAGTCCTGTTTACATCAATGGGTCGATGGTTGAAAGGGTCAAGAGCTTTAAATTCCTGGGCGTGCACATCTGTGAAGATCTTTCCTGGTCCGAGAACACAGATGCAATTATTAAGAAAGCTCATCAGTGCCTCTACTTCCTGAGAAGATTACAGAGAGTTGGTCTGTCAAGGAGGACTCTCTCTAACTTCTACAGGTGTACAGTAGAGAGCTTGCTGACTGGTTGCATCGTGGCTTGGTTCGGTAACTTGAGCGCCCTGGAGAGGAAAAGACTCCAAAAAGTAGTAAACACTGCCCAGTCCATCATCGGCTCTGACCTTCCTTCCATCGAGGGGATTTACCACAGTCGCTGCCTCAAAAAGGTTGGCAGCATCATCAAGGACCCACACCATCCTGGCCACACACTCTTCTCCCTGCTACCTTCGGGTAGAAGGTACAGGAGCCTGAAGACTGCAACAACCCGGTTTAAGACTAGCTACTTCCCCACAGCCATCAGGCTATTAAACCTGGCTCGGAACTCTGAACATTAATATCCCTCCATCTGTTATTTGCACTTTATTAATTTATTATGTCATGGGTGTATTTATGTATAGAATTGTAGTCAATGCTTTCATTGTCCTGTCAGGGACACATGACAATAAACTCTTTTGACTTTGACTTGACTTTGTATCTCAACGAGTTCCTGCACAATTGCAGTGTATATCCTACTCCTAAATCCGAATCCTCTGGTATTAAAGGCTAACATATGCTAATCCACTCACTCAACTTTACGCTCTTTCTCTTGAAGCCTTTTTACATCTTCCTTCATATTCACATTCCATTTGGAAATACACATTTAGTTCCTTCAGCTAAACTGTTTACAAAGATTGTGAATAACTACACCACATAAACCAATCTCTGTAGTATCCTGTTCGGTACTGCTATCAACCCAAAGTGGATAAGTTGCTCCCATTCTTTGTTTTCTAAAGATATACAATTTTAACATGATGTCAGTATGGTGCCCACAATTCTACGTGGTCCAACGTTGACCAAACCCCTGTGTGGACTTGTGTGTAGGAAAAAACTTCAGATGCTGGTTTAAGTCGAAGGTGGATACAAAATGCTAGAGTAACTCAGTGGGACAGGCAGCACCTCTGGAGAGAAAGAATGAGTGAATCAGTCTGAAGAAGGGTCTCGACCCGAAACGTCACCCATTCCTTCTCTCCAGAGATGCTGCCTGTCCCGCTGAGTTACTCCAGCATTTTGTGTCTACCTTGTGTGGACTTCATGGAAAGCAATCCAAAAATCCAAATACATCTCATCCATTGGATATCATAATTATACTTATAACATCTTCACGAAACTCCATCAGATTAGTTAAACATGATATTCCTTTCACAAATCCCTATTGACTCTGATGTTCTGTTATTACATCCTTTATGAAAGATTCCAGCACAGTTTCCAAAAAAAGGCAGAAAGTTCTGGAGTAAAGCCCCTGTCCCACTTAGGAAACTTGAACGGAAACCTCTGGAGACCGTGTGCCCCACACAAGGTTTCCGTGAAGTTCCCAGAGATTTCTGTGAGGTTCCCAGAGGTTTCCGGGGATTCCGGTCACTCTCCATGAATCACCAGAGGTTCTGGTCAATTGCCTGGAAAGCCTCAACCGAAGCGTGAGGTGCATCTACTGACCAAAGATCCTATAGGATCTTTGCTACCGACCACGCGAACACAAACACATCACGAAGGTGGGGGCCAGGGACAACTGAGGAACGCTTTCTGCGTGTGAAGAGGAAAGTAAACGGCTGCCACAGAGCATGGTAAGTCCATTAGAGAGCGCGGGAGGGAGAGAAGGACAGAGAAAGGGAGAGAGAAGGGGAGAGAGAAGGGGAGAGAGAAGGGGAGAGAGAAGGGGAGAGAGAAGGGGAGAGAGAAGGGGAGAGAGAAGGAGTGGAGACAGTTTTAGGCATTTTACCATCCGGCGGATCTTCTTGGTCCTGAAAACCAAAGATTTCTTTGCTGAAAACGCCAATGAGCCAATCAGAATGGCCTGTCAGTGAAAGCTTTCGACTGGCTGTAAGTAAAAATGCGACCCCACGCAACTGGCTTCGACAAAACGGCAACCTATTTTTAGTCGCAGCCGTTTTTTTAAATTTTTAAATAATCACAGGAACATAGCAGAAGCCGCGACTACGCGGAAACCACTTTCCACAATTAGGGAGAGTGACCGGAACCTCCAGGAACCTCATGGAAACCTTGGGTGGGGCGCAGGGTCTCCACTCCTTCTCCCCCCCGTTAAACTTAATTAAACTTATTAAAACTCTCTCCACTCCTTCTCCCCCCCCCCCCCCGTTCTCTCCCCTTCTCTGTTCTTCTCTCCCTCCCTCGCTCTCTAAAGGACTTACTATGCTCTGTTTACTTTCCTCTTCAACACGCAGAAAACGCTCCTCCGCTGTCCCTGGCCCCCACCTTCGCGATGTGTTTGTGTATGTGTGTGTGTGTGTGTGTGTGCGCTGTCGGTAGCAAAGATCCTATAGGATCTTTGGTCAGTAGATGCAGCTCACGCTTCGGTTGAGGCTTTCCAGGCAATTGACCAGAATCTCTGGTGACTCATGGAGAGTGACCGGAACCCCCGGGAACCTCACGGAAACCTTGGGTGGGGCACGCAGTCGCCAGAGGTTTCCGTTCAGGTTTCCCAAGTGGGACAGGGGCTTTACTCATCATGCCTGTCCCGCTGAGTTACTCCAGCACTTTGTGTCTGCCAGTTTAGTGTTGCATCGTTGAAATTTTATATTAATTATTTTCAGTAATATTATTCTTGTAATCCATGCTGAAATTCAAACCTGTTTTAGAATGAAACGTGTCATTGTCATTTTTCTTTCTCCAGTTATCAATCAATTATGCTGCCTGGAAAATTATTACCTTACCTGCAACTGGAATTTTTTTTGGTGGGGAGGTTGACACTGCAGATTCTTTTGCAACCTTAGCAGATTGTGTGTGTATACTTGGGAAGCTTTTGTTGAGTGATAGAACGTTACTTCCCTTTGAACTAAATGAAGGAGTTACAAGTTTCAGATTCTTTTCTGCATTATAATCATTATCAGGTACTTCTGGGGTTTGATTCACCTGCATAATGTAAGACATCAGAATTTGATTATGTATTTTGCATTTGAATAAATAATTAATTATAATCAAAATTAACAATGCTAATAATTCTATTTATTAAAGGTTTTACTTATTTTTTATCAGCTGAATTACTCAAGTATTTATTTATCACAGAACTAATCATGTAAAAGTCAGAAGTCCATTGATGAATAATGTATGCTAATTGCAATTAAAAATATCATTAACAATTGTCAAGATCATTTACCTGTTCATTGATCTTGGGAGGTTTTGCAACAGAGACAGATCCAAATTGAATAGGCTTCACTGGTGCATTTACTTTATTCTCTCTGGATACAATTGTTTGTCTAGGTTTTGTTGTGCTTGGTCCAATTTGTTTCCTAGTGTGTGTCGAACTTGACACTATTGAATATAACAGGTTTCTGTTTGTTATTGCACCATTTCTAATTTGGTTGTAAATTAAGGCACCATTTTCATCTTCACAGAACTGTCTGACCAATTTCAACTCCAGAGCTAAAAAAACACAAGGAAGAAAAGGATCTTAGTAATCTATATTGTATTCAAATCCTATTTTAATTTACACAAAGTGAAATAAATTAGAGTGTATTTGTTATCTCACCTTCCCTAACTAATGTAGACACAACAGACAGTAGATACTGGAACCTTGAGCAAGACACAAAATGCTGGAGGAACTCAGCAGGTCAGGCAGCATCTGGGGGCGGGTTAGTCTGAAGACCCAGAACATCACCTGTCTATTCCCTCCCAGATGCTGCCTGACCCACTGAGTTCCTTCAGCACTTTATGTTTTGGTCACTATCTAAGTCTTGTTAACTCATTTGGAAACTTTCTAACACTATTATGTTTAGTAACATTAGAATTTGTGACATAATTAAAACAGGAAAGTTATCAGAGAAAGCAGTTCATTCATCCCATTGTGTCTCTTTTGGGTACCCATCAGATTAATTCATTATGTTATTTCCCCAGGGCGTTTTCCATTGCTTGGCAATGTTTCTCCTGTAAATATATATCCAATTTCCTCTTGAATGCATGTATCCACCACATCAGCAATTCAGATTCTAACTACACTATGTGTAAACAAAATATTCATTGTGTCACTTAAAATTCCCTCTCCTTTCTTTTTCCATCTCGAGTCCTTGGTCCATCTAATGGAAAATCCATTCTGTTCATGTCACTCATCATTTGATATACTTCCATGAAAATCTGTTCAGTTCTGCCTTCTGCAGGAAACAATCAAGCTTGTTTAATTTATCTTTGTAAATGTTGGCCCTCGACCCAGAAACCATGCTGATATATCTTATTTAATGTCCTCATATGGAAACCAGAAATTAACATAATATTCCAATTGAAGCAGGACCTGTGTCTTACAAATGTTCAGCTTTTCAGCTTTTATCTTCAGTGACCTCTATTGATAAAACCCACAATTGAGAATGTCATACGAATTACTTTCTCAACCTGCCCTGCCACTTTCAATAAAACACAAAGTGCTGGAGGACCTCAGGGGGGTCAGGAGAGGAGAGAATGGCAGGTAATGTTTAGGGTCGGGACCCTTCTTCATAACTGATTAGGGTCCTAACCTAAAATATTGGCAGTCCATTCTCTCTGCTGATGCTCCTTGACTCGTTGAATTCCTCCAGCACTTCTGTTTTGCTCAAGATTCCAGCATTTGCAGTTCCTTGCGATCACTTTCATTGATTTGTGCATTCTCCTGCATCCATCTTAAAACACCAACTTTTATTCTACATTCCCTCTCCCCATTAATCTAACAAAGTGTATAACTTCACTTTTCTCCTAATCAAAGTGTATATGCCACTTGTCTACCCATCCCATCAGACTGTTTATATTGTACAGAAATTTTCCCTATCAGTTTTATGTTCACAATATTGCAAAGTTTTGATTATCTCCAAATTTATAAATTGTAGATTCTTCAACCATTGATAGACAATAGACAATAGGTGCAGGAGTAGGCCATTTGGCCCTTCGATTGTAGATTATGGACCTTACACATGGATTAAAGAAAACAATGTGTGTAATTCACAAGGAATCTTCCAGGGTTTGCTAATGCATACATGACCTGGCATATTGTTCCAATGTGGCAGATACTAAAACTGCTCTATGCAATCAGTATGCAACAATGAATGTTACTTTTTTAGCTACGCAGTAATTGTTGTATTTACTTGATTTTATATTAAATATGCAATTTTTGATTTCTTGTGCCTTCATAGTTGCGGAAAAACTTTAAGTGGTGATGCAACAGACAGGACACTAACCTGGAAGAGTATTGAAATCATCAATGAGGTACATGTGCTCAGTGTCAGGATCCGAGGCAATTAGGTTTAGTTCACGCAAGAATTCAGCCTGGGTTGGGTCAGTGGTATTTACTATGCCAATTGCAAACATCTCAATGTTTGCAGCATGAGCCTCACGAACAGCAACATCCAATTTGACAGTGTCTCTTCTGTCTGCCTGCCCATCTGTTAAGACTATAGCAACTTTCTTCACGCCAGGTCGAGCCCCATAGAATGCTTCCTGAGTTGCTTTGCGGATAGCTGTTCCTGTGTAAGTGCCTTCTCCAATGTACAGCATTTTCCTAATTGCCTGCTTGACATCTTGCTGTGTCAAATATCGACTTAGACCGAACTCTAGTCGTACCTCCAAGCTGTAGAGAACAAGACCAATTCGTGTGGCATTCCTGCCAACTGTTACTTTGTCGACCAATGCAGTGACAAAATCTTTTATAATTTCAAAGTTATCTGGCCCCACACTTTCTGAACTATCAATCACAAAGACAAGTTCCATTGGTCTTTCTTTACATTTAATTCCACAGCCTGTTTTAAGAAAAGAAAAAAAGTGTAAATAAAATCCATTCACATTTAGTCAAACAAAAATAGCACAACAAATTTCTATAGAAAATTTAAAAATGGTAAACTAGAATGAAAGATAGGGCAATACTTCTGGATGTAGCAAAATAATATTCTTAATAGAATATTTACTTTAAAAAAATCCATCATTGGTATCCTCATTAAGCAGCAATTTAGACGTGAGAGCTGACAATACATTGAGAAGAAATTAAAAAATATATTCTTACCCACAGGAAAATTAAAGGAAATTAATTTTACATCTGAATATTCATATCTAGGGATGTTAAATCTGGCATAAAATACTAAATTTCTGTTTATTCTCCATGTAAGGATCATCTTTGTTCAATTGTTTTACCAACAATAATTATAGTTGAAAGATAAAATGATTGGTAGACTAGAAATTGACAGGTAACATACCACAGATCTCCTTTATCATTCGGATGATGTCCTCTCTCTGGTAATATTTTGAAAATGAAAAAATATATATTTGCATACTATTTTCCGTTGTCAGAAGTGAAGTTATATATATCAAGAATATAACTAGAAATTCAAGGGATTACTTTTAGACACCGTCTCTGTATTGACATTTGATACTATTTCTGTCTAAGAGCAGATGGATAATTACAATAGATAAAGAGATTGACAGGGCTGTGTTTGAATCATTTAAAAGAAAATGATGTTGAGAAATGAAATTGAAAAATTACATTGCTGGAAAGCAGATTATTTTATTTTTATAGAAATTGTAGATGGGGTATACCATTCAGCTCCTCCTGCTCACACTGTCACTGATTTTTTACTCCAGTATCATTTTACTGCACTAACCCCTTACCTCTTTATCCAAAAAAAATCTATTCATCTCGTTCTTGAATATATGCAGTGACTGAGTCACTACATCTATCCTGTGAAGAGAATTCAATCGAATCTGCAATTTATGGATAATGAAGCTTCTTCATACATCTATCGTGAATGGTCTCCCCTTGGTTTGAGATGTGACCTCTCGTTCTAAACTTCCCAAGCATAAGTGATCAGTCCAGCATCCAACTGTTAAGTCCTGCAAGTATTTTGCACATGTCAATTCGCTCACCTTTCAGTCTTCCACACTCAAGATATACAATAAACGTCCCAACCCGAAACACCTCCTATTTATGTTCTCCAGAGGTGCTGCTTGACCCGCTGAGTTATTCTACCATTTGTGTCTTTTTCTGTATAGACCCAGTCTATTCAGCTCTCCTCATGTGACAAAAAGGCATTCCTGGAATTGATCTGGTGAACCTTTGATGCATTCCCTCTATTGCAAGTATGCCCGTCCCTGGGTATGAAGACTAGACCTGTACATAGTATCCCAGATGTTGACTCACAAGGGTATAATTGAAGCCACACTTTTCTCCTCTTGTACTCAAATCCACTTGCTATAAAATTCCAACACACTGTCTTCCTCAATGTTTGCTGAATCATCACCATAACTTTCACCACTGATATACCCAGGCCATTCCAAATTGCAACACCTTTCAATCAGTCACCTATTAAAAATACTTCAGGCTTCTATTTTTTTCTGCCACATGGAACACGTGAAACCTGGCACACACTCCAGCAATATAATTCGATGTTCATCCAAAGTGTATTTTGACTGTATCTGACCAGTGTAATCTTTTATTTGGGAGCATTTCTCACATCAACCACAAAGGAAGTGCCAACACCTTTCCACAACAAATAAAGAGATGAAAAGGAAAGCCCATCATTATGGTGCATGTTTTTATTAATAGATGATTTTAATTTAAAAAAAATTGGAAAGAAAATTGACATTTAAATATTAAGCCTCAAAGTGCACCAACATTAATTTAAAAACTACCGAGGTCATAAGCAGTTAATATGTTGCTTCCCACCACCACACCCCCAACCAAACAGCAAATCATTTATGCTTGTGAGTTCTTGGTACTGGACACTAGGTTTTAAGTTTGCTGATGTCAAATGTTTTTTGATAGATACATAATGAAAGAACAATGCACAAAAATATCAGACTTACTGTTAAGCCAGGATCACCCTTTGCTCCAGGTCTTCCCTAATCAATTTTAAAACAATGTAAAAATGGACAGAATTAACACATCATGTATCAACACAATGGTAGTGCCATGAAGCATTTCACCACATTTCCTCCAATTATAATTGTAATATGTTACTGGAAATGATCATAATAATTTATCATGAATATCATAAGTAACAGTGAGTGAAGTAGGTTAATGCATGCATTGCACTCGGAATAAAAACATAATCAAAGGTTGGATTGCCTTATTACTAAGTGATACCACAGACACCCACAACATGGCAGGGTTTTACAAGGTATAGATGCCCAGAGAGAATGAGGCTCAGATAAAGTGGTAAGAATTGGGCGTCCATCTGTGATTGAAATCAAAATAGTGTCGCTGGAAGAGAGATCCGAGGTTTCTTGCTGCTTTTCAGACAAGAAGCCCAATTGACTCCTAGCCACAATGAAACCCTTAAACCAGGCGTCGGCAACCTTATTCTGCATAGGGGCCGGGTGGCATGTCTGTGAGCAGATGGCGGGCCACATCTACCATGTGTTCACATATATCCCGCCCCGGATGGCAGGCATCAAATCACGTGTTCACATAGGTCCCGCCCTTTCGAGGACACCACCCGGAGCACTGGCCCCTAGTTATGGGCTCTCACGAACATGGCGTATCTATGGACCATTGCCTTGGCTCTGTCCTGAAGGCGGTGGCTCAAATACTCATACTCACTCGTCCCCCGCTTATTGACAACCCCGATCCCGACAGTGAAGCCCAGACACAGAAGGTGCGCGGCCGTGCCGGCGGCTTTGCGCAGGATACGGTACAGCCAGAGCTTGCACACTCGGCCCTGCACGGGCACCACCGCAGGCCTCCTTGCGTCACTGTGCCTGGGCGCCTCGGGCCCGGGAGGTACTGGAGATGAAGAAAATCTGTGGGCCAGATGACCAAAATAAAAAGAATGCCTGTGGGCCGGATAATTTCCGATTATGGGCCGCATTCGGCCCGGGGGGCGCAGGTTGCCGACCCCTGCCTTAAACAATGAAATTTTTTTAATGTGCTTCCAACAGATGAGCTCATTTCTGCTTTTGGCCCATTTCGTCCAAATATGTGAAAAGCTTTGCCTCTGCCAGCACACAAGGTAGATGCTCCCTTCCCCAGATTTCTCAGGTGGGGCAACCTATTTCTCCACCTTTTACTCATCATAAAATCACTCCTTCACCTGTAGTGTTTTCAATCTTCAGTGCAAAAAGATAGAAACAGGGCTTTACAAGTAACCCATAAACGACTTTGGGAAGAAAGTGCTGTTCCTATGATCATACTCACTGGCTAGCGAATAAGATTGATGCTGATATCAACAAGTATTCTAGAAGTGAAACTAACCTGGGAAACATGGTTAGAACACAAAATACTGGTGTAACTCAGCTAGGCGGGCGACATTTCGGGTCACAAGAAGCATCCTGACCTGAAACGACACCTATCCATGTCCTCCAGAGATGCTACCTGACCCACTGAGTTATTCCAGCACTTTGTATTCTACGTAATAATCCAGCATCAGTTGTTCCTTATGGGAAACATGATGCCGCCTAGCAGAGAGTGAGCTTTAACATTTGTGAACATTGCATAGGATGCTTTGGTGGCTAAGAAGGATAAAAAAATGTCATGTACATGCTTAGAAGAAACTCAAAGCGGACTACCCTCGAGTTAAATTACAGGAATTGAATACCATGGAGAAAGATTAACACAAGATCAGAAGTAGACAAAGGAACACAGTTTCTAAGGACCCGAACACAACATTAGAAAATTGACACAAGATCAGAGGCAAGGAGAGGAATAAAACAAATCTCTTTAAATGTTATGCAATATGACTTATTTCCTTCCTATCATTTGTTGTCTTATATACCACCAGGGGGTGCCACATAATGGCTGCCTCGCCAATGGTCTGTCTTCGTCTTTTCCTTCTTTGTGTTTTTAGTTTGTTGTAAAATGTATGTTTTAGTTTATCTTTAGTTTTGTATTATGTTGGGGATGGTGGGCGAAACTTTTCTTATCTCTCTCCTTGACGGAAATGTGACTTTTTTCCGTGTCGTATCTCCGTCCGCACTGCGGCCTAACATCGTGGAGTTGGCAGCCTCTTGTCTCGGACTTGTAGAGCTCCAAAACCGTGGTGCTTGTGGACTTAACATCTTGGAGTGGGCGATCCCTTTCACAGGGATCGGCCTTTGGTGCTCCAAACGGCGGGAGCAGCGGACTTTAACATCGTGGAGCACACAGTCTCTGGTGAGAGACTGATTTTGGCAAATCTAAGCCACAGGATATCGACCTCCCCAATGTGGGAGCTTAGACCACCTCGACGAGGGAGCTCGATCACCGGCTGTGGATGGTTCGACTCCCCCGACCGCAGGAGGAAAGGAGGAAAAAAATATAAGACTTTATTGGCTTCCATCACAGTGAGGAACATGGAGGAGCCACTGTGGTGGATGTTTATGTTAATTTTTATGTAGTTGTTGCTTTTTTGTTATGACTGTATGGCAAACCAAATTATTACATGTGATTTAAGAATCTTTTCAACAATCTTGAGGTAGTGACTTACAAGGGCGAACAGAGGTGAGATAATCAAATATATTTTATTATTTAAAATCAAATGGTGTGCTATTTGTGTAACAAACTGATTATTTTCAGTGAAATATTAATGAAATAATAAAAATAACATATCAACTTACAGTTGCACCAGCAGAACCAGCATCACCCAAATCTCCTTTACTTCCCTTGTGACCTCGTTCACCTGTCACACCGCGGTCACCCTATAGCATAAAGCAAAATGTGATGCTAATTTTGAAACGGTCTGCTTATATTCTCCATTTTTACACAAAGTATATATGATAAACGTAACTGCATTTAAAATTATATTTGGCTCTAATATTAGATGTAGCTGGAAAGTATAAAATGTTGCAAGAAGTTTCTTTCTCATGTCAGGTGTCTGATGTAAAACAAACAGCTGCTTAAATACAACAAGCCAATTCAACTGCCATTCTTCTACAATTATTAAGCAGATAGTTGGCAACTGCTCTGCTCTTAACAACGTGAACCTACAGAATGGTGAACACATTTTGTATCATTTTGCATTTTGTATCATGCATTCCATTTTAAACAATGCTTTGCATCAGGAAGGCTGGAAGTATCATTAAAGATGCCTGCCTGTTCCTCTCTCTCCCCCCACCCCCTTTGCCGTACCCCTTTCTCTCTTCTATCTTCTGGGACAAGATATAGATGCCCGGAAACCATGATGTCTAAACTTAAGAAACGATTCTCAGATTCATAGTCATACAGCGTGGAAACAAGCCCATCGGCCCAACTTGCCCATGCCAACCAACATGCCCCATCTACACTAGTCCCACCTGCCTTTAATTAGCCCATATCCCTCTAAACCTTTCCTATTCATGTGCTGTCTAAATGTTTCTGAAACTTTGTGATAGTACCTGCCTCAACTACCTCCTCTGGCAGCTCATTCCATATACCAATCACTCTTAGTGTTAAAAAGTTGCCCCTCAGGTTCCTATCAAATCCATCCCCCCTCACCTTAAGATTCCTGAAGATTTCTTATTCATATCATCAGGTCATATTCATCACATAAAATATTAATGTTTCTCATTTTAAAAGCCAGCAGGATGGTAATCTTCAGTTCTGAGCAACTTGCATATCCAGACAACTTAATTAAACAACTTAGGATCTCAAAGGACCGGAGCACTATCTGCACAGTCTATACAGTACTATAGAAACAAGGTGAGGAATTCACACCGGGGTTCACCACTTCTGCTTTCCAGTGCCTTTCCTCAGCTTTGCAGTGTGCTTCTACAGTTCCTGGCATTAGCTTACATCAATTTTCTTCGTAATAGTGCAAGGTCACCCTTCCAACCTGCCATCAAGCATATTGAACTTGCAGTTGAAGGATTCTGACGTAACTGACCAAGTACCAAGCTAACCTTAAAGTACTGGGCAATTGAGCAGGACACAAAGTGCTGGAAAAACTCAACGCGCCAGGCAGCATCTGTGGGGAACATGGATTGGATACATTTTGGGTCTGACTTGCAGGTTTATTCAGCACTGTGTGTCTTTTTGTGTATACCAGCATCTGCAGTTCCTTGTTTCTGCACAAAGCAGTTGATGGTTGGCATAGAAGGGTAGGCTGAAGGATCAGTCTCTGTGCTATATGACTTTAAGCTATTGGCAGCTTCACTTCCTGTGACAAGTCTCCACCCTTCCAGTTCTTTCTGTGCTCTGATTGACACATGGGCTGAATGAGGGGGAGCTGCAGTCTTAAGGATCTCGACCTGTAATGTCACTTCTTCATGTCATGTTCTCCAGAGATGCACAAGCACATTATGTCTTTTCTTGCGCTGTAGTAATGTTGGCCATGCATTAATCTGCCCTTTGGCATAGTTCAATTGCCACTGCAGTGATGGAAGGGCAAAGTTTCAGTTGCCAGTAGGTGGGATACAGTTTTGGTCTATTGGCCAAAACAAACACAAAGCCATAAATTGGCCACTTACCTTGGGTCCCAAAAGCCCTTCCCCCGGTGGACCACGAGGTCCCATCAATCCTTGAAAACCTTGATCTCCCTATCGGACAAGTAGTTTCACTTTAGTATTCAACATTAATAAACCTCTAACTTCATATTTAAAATTATTAGTTAATTCGAAAGATATAACACATTTAGATTGGTTTACATTTAATTGTACTTACCTTGGGTCCTTGAATGCCTTCCCCTGGTGGACCTTGTGGCCCAGGAGGTCCAAGTCTCCCTGCTATTCCCTAAAATGTAACAGAAGAGTCAACTGAATCTATTTCACATATAAAACATTCTTGGAGGGCACTGTTTAAATTATATATTTCCTGAAAATGAAAATAGTCAGGATTTGTAATTATCCCAGCTCAATTTAAAGCCACTATGCAGTTAATTATGCTCATTGCAGTGTCGATTCTGCACTAACTATGCTGTTCAAAACACCAAGTGCCAGAGGAACTCTAGGGATCAGGCAGCATCTATGGAGGAAATAGACAGGCGAGGCTTCAGATGAGGACCCTTCTTCAGACTGACCCAAAATGTTCCCTGTCCATTCCCTCCACAGATGTTGCCTGACCCACTGAGTACCTCAGGCACTTTGTATCTTGCTCAATATTCACCCATTTGCAATTCCTTACACTGTTCATTGTTTGAAGTTGAGCAAAGAGAATAATGGGATATCACCATCACAAGTTAAGATCAGTTTGCTTTGCTCTAAAGTAGTCTTCATTTCATCAAAGGTAGATGCAATTTGACTGAAGCAGATATTAGTTGCCATACAGAAATGAAGATGACCACGGGAACATGGTGCAGCAAGCTTCAACATCTGTGGAAGTTGACTAGGAAGCCACGAAGGACGTCAGGTACATGTTTAGAGTCACTAAAGGTAGACCACCCAATGACATCACATGAACGGTTAATGTCAGAAAATAGAAAGGCCATTAATTACCAACTGCACGACCAATCCCCAACACTCCTTAACCCATTATGCCCTCTTTGCTCACGTTCTAGCAATCTTCATTGATCAGAATTGACATTCAAATTCTTCACTGCACCCTCATGCACTTAGCATTGACTTTAGTTACAGCACGTTGATAGGCTCTTTGCCCCACCGAGTCTGCACCGAATTGCACAGTAGGGACAATTTATGATTTTTCCCGAAGCCAATTAACCTCCAAACCTGCACATCTTTAGAGTACTGGAGGAAACCGGAGCACCCAGAGAAAACCCATGCGGTCACAGGAGAACATACAAACCTCATACAGACAGCACCGATAGTCAGGATTAAACCTGGGTCTCTGGCGCTGAAAGGCAACAACTCTACCCCTGCACTACTGTATTGCCCGATACGATCTTGACAATCAAAATTCAAAACCACCTCACGAAAAGAGACAGCAAATAAGAAATCCCTAGCCAGTTGGCCTAATATTTGCTACTTTCTAATTCAACAAAACTTCAGAATCTAGAGGAATTTTGGAAATTAAAATCAATGCATAAAATATCTAAGGTAGACACAAAATGCCAGAGTAAATCAGCGGGATAGGCAGCATAGCATCTCTGGAGAGAAGAAATGGGTGACGTTTCGGATTGAGACCCTTTTTCAGACTGACGTCAGGGTCGTGGGCAGCACAGAGATAGAATGTAGTCGGAGATAGTAAGACTAGTGGGAGAATTTGGAAGGAGGAGGGGATGGAGAGAGAGGGAAAGCAAGGGCTATTTGAAGTTAGAGAAGTCAATGTTCATACCGCTGGGGTATCAGCTACCCAAGCAAAATATGAAGTGCTGTTCCTCCAATTCGCGCTGGGCCTAACTCTGACAATGGAGGAGGCCCAGGACAGAAAGGTACGATTGGGACTTGGAGGGGGAGTTAAAATGCTGAGCAACCTGGAGATCAGGTAGGTTAAGGAGGACTGAGCAGAGGTGTTCAGCAAAACGATCGCCGAGACTGTGCTTGATCTCACCGATGTACAGAAGTTGACGCCTGGAACAGCGGATACAGTAGATGAGGTTGGAGGAGGTGCAAGTGAACCTCTGCCTTACCTGGAAAGACTGTCGGGGTCCTTGGATGGAATCGATGGTCGCAGGAGAAAGTACCTGGGGAGGGGGTGATTTTGGTGGGAAGGGACGAGTTGACCAGGGAGTTGCGGAGGGAACAGTCTCTGCGGTCATTTGATCTGCCACACCCATCTCAAAGCAAAAGTTAAAAGCCCGGAGAATTTAATGATTAAACTGAGATCGGAATCCAAATGCAACTTGTGGTACCTTCTGACCTTGAAGTCCTTCTCCTGGAGGTCCAGCCACACCACTTGGCCCTCTGGATCCTGGATCTCCCTAAAACACAATAATTATTAGTGAGAATTTCTATCACCCATGACCTGCAACTTCCCTGGTTGAGTTTAGGTTAAAATTCAGAAGGCAGCTGGATGTGATAAGGGGAGATCTACATTTCTGATGTTCCTGTCTGAATGAAGGCCTCTTCATCAAGAGGGATGAGCATGTTTTAAAAGTGGCCAGCTAGCAGAAATTGTGAAATTGGGTATTTTAAACTATACCACACCTTCCTTATAGTTTTTCACCTACACCTGCCTGCCTTGGGGAGAGTAAAATAAAGATGCCTAGTAAACTTTGAGATATTAGTCCCATAAAAATTCCCAAAAGGGGATATACAAAGGAATATAAATTAATATATTAATTCCACTCTCAGTGACATTACAGCACAATGTGTCGGGAGGCTAGGTATGCAACATAAGGAACAAAAACCGAGTGCACGCCGACCATCATTCACCCATTCAAACTAGTTCCATGTTATCCCACCTTCCCGCTCCACACACACACTAGGGGCAATTTACAGAGGCCAATTAACCTACAAACTCGCACACTTTTGGGATGTGTGATGAAACTCTCGCACCCAGACAAAACCCACACAATTACAGGGAGAATATGCATGCACAGACAACACCAGAGGTTGCGATTGAACCCAGGTCTCTGGCACTGCGAAGCGGCAGCTCTACCAGCTGTTCCATTGAGCTGACAATTTTGTTTCAATTTACTCTAATTTATTTTAATTAAATGCATTTTGAACAATCACATTGCCTTACACCAAAATAGATGATTAGAAACTTTAACTGGGTGAATAAAAGTAAAAAAAAAAAAAATCACATTGAGGGCATGTTGTTGTTAGTTTATCCTTAATTGCACTTGAAAAATGGCGGGGACCTTCTTAAATGACTGCAATCTATCCAGAAAATATACATCCACTGTTGTTAGTTAGGAAATTAAACACAATGATCAACAAAATCTTTTCTTGCGAGTGAAATGGAGGAGTATACAGGTGGTAGTGTTCCTATGATATACAATTTTTAAAAATTGTACAATTTGTTAGTGTTTTGATAAAGTGATGCTTCTACCAGTGAATATAAATAGATACCTTTGGTCCTGGGAATCCAATTCCCACAGGTCCCTGTTCACCCAAAGGTCCTGGAATGCCTGGTACACCCTTTTAATTAGAAAATAATATTTACATCAACAATATTAAAAAATGTTAACTGAGAAATGACAACTGCACCACATAAAAATAGTTTCATGAATTTGATGAATGAAAATCTATTCCAGTTACGATAAGTACGTTTATTGGCCAAGTATTCACATACATGGAATTTGCCTTGGTGCTCCGCCCACAAGTAACAACATGACATAGTGACAATTACGAAGAAAACACTAAACATTAATAATAATAAAACATTAATGATAAAACACCATTGATCAAGCATGTGAACCAACAAAATACCAGATCAAAGGGAGGCTACAGATTTTTGGCTGTTCGAGCAGAGCAACTACTCGTGGGATAAAAACTGTTTTTATGTCTGGCTGTGGCAGCTTTGACAGTCGCCTTCCAGAGGGAAGTGATTCAAAGAGTTTGTGGCCAGGGTGAGATGGGTCAGAGATAATCTTGCCCACTCGCTTACTGGCCCTTGCAGTGTACAATTCATCAATGGAGGGAAGGTTGCAGCCAATAACCTTCTCTGCATCGGACAATTCGCTGCAGCCTCCAGGTGTCGTGCTTGGTAGCTAAGCCAAACCAATACCACGATGGAGAAGGTGAGAACAGACTCTACGATGGCCGTGTAGAATTGGACCATCATTACCTGTGGCAGATTGTGCTTCCTCAGCTGCTATGGGAAGTACATCCTCTGCCGTGCCTTTTTGACTCTGGAGTCGATGGTAGCCCCCCACTTAAGGTCCTTGCAGATGATGGTTCCCAGGAACTTAAAAGACTCCACAGAGGTGACTGTGGTGTTGTTGATGGTGAGTGGGGTGAGGGGAGTGGGAGCTCTCCTAAAGTCAACAATCAATTCCACTGTCTTAAGAGCATTGAGCTCCAGGTTGTTGCAACGGCACCAGGACACCAGCTGTGACACTTCCTGTCTGTAGGAAGATTCCTCCCCATCCTGGATCAGTCCAATCAGGGTTGTGTCGTCCGCAAACTTGAGGAGCTTGACAGAGGAGTCCGTGGAGGTGCAGTCATTGGTGTAGAGAGAATAGAGGAGAGGAGGGAGTACGCAGCCTTGCGGTGCTCCTATGCTGAGCGTTTGCGGGTCCAAGATGTGCTTTCCCAGCCTCACATGCTGCTTCCTGTCTGTCAGGAAGCTGGTGATCTACTGACAGAGGGGTTCAGGCAGTCAACTCGGAAAGTTTAGAGTGTAGTAGCTCTGGCACAATGATGTTGAATGCAGAGCTAAAATCAACAAACAGGATTCTCGCATAGGTGCTGGTGCTGTAGGATGAAGTGCAGGCCCAGGTTGACTGCATCATCCACAGATCTATTGGCCCAATATGCAAACTGCAGAGGGTACAGTAGGGAGTTTGTGATATTTTACAGCTTGGCCAGCACAAGCCTTTCCAGTGTCTTTCATGACTACAGCGGTCAGTGCGACAGGCCTGTAGTCATTAAGACAAGTAATCCTTGCCGTTTTGGTTACAGGGACAATAGTGGAGACTTTGAAGCAGGCAGGGACAGTACATGTTTGCAGGGACTGATTAAAAAGGTCTGTATAGACTGGTGCCAGCTGTTTGGCACAGAGCCTAAGAGTGGAGAGGGAAACATTGTCAGGTCCTAGAGATTTCTGGCTTTTTTGTCCTCTGAAAAGCCTCTCCACCTCCTCTATTTTTATTGTTGATATTGGATAATGCTGTTCAGCAAGGAGGGTGTGGATGATTGGGTGTGAAGTGGTGATTGGAGGGGGGTGGGTCTAGAAGAGCCCAGTCTTTGCAGACTGAGGTCAGGCTGTGAGTAGGTGTGAAGTGTTGGTTGGGGTGGGAAATTGTCCAGTCTTTTCATACTGGAGTCTTGCCTTAAGTAGGTGTGAAGTGGTGAATGGGAAGGAGAGGGCACAGGGTCCATTCTTTGTAGACTGGGGTCTGGCTGTGTTGGTTGGGGAGGGGGTACCAGGGTTAGGTTTATGAGTAACCTGCAGTAAAACTCATTCACATCGTTGGTCAGCTGACGATTGTCCAAAGAGTGGGGGGGCTTTCCTCTTGTAGCTGGTAATTTCTTGCAAGCCCTTCCAATCTGAAGAAGAGTCACTAACTGAGAACTTGCTCCTCAACTTCTCAGAGTACCTTTCCTTGGTAGCTCTGATTCCTCTTCTCAGCTTGTACTTGGCATGCCTGCAGAGGTCTGCGTCCCCGCTCCAGTAGGCCTCCTCTTTAGACCGTCGGAGCTGTCTGAGTTCTGCAGTGAACCAGGGCTTGTTGTTGTTGAACCACGTCTGGGTCTTAGTTGGAATGCAACTGTCCTCGCAAAAGCTGACATATGATGATACAGGGTCCGTATACTCATTGAGACTTGTGGTTGCTTCCCTGAACACATTCCAATCCGTGCAGTCAAAGCAGGATTGTAGGTTCTCAATGCCCTCGCTGTACACCTTTTCATTGTTCTGACCACAGGCTTAGCAGTTTTTAGTTTCTGCCTCTAGGTCGGAATAAGGTGAACTAGACAATGATCAGAGAGACCCAGACCCGCCCGGGGAATAGAGCGATATGCGTTCTTGATTGCCGCATAACATTGATCGAGTGTTCTCTCCCCTCTGGTGGGGCAGGTAACACGAAGTCTCTATTTTGGAAGGTCACAGCTGAGGTTAGCTTTGTTAAAGTCCCCCGAAACAATGACCATGGAGTCCAGGAAGTCACTCTCTACCCTCATTACCTGGTCAGCAAGTTGCGTTTGCGCCTCCCGTACACAGGCTTGGGGGTGGATGTAAACTCCAGCGAGAATAGAGGAGTTAAATTCCCTCGGAGAGTAGAAGGGTTTGCAGTTTATAAAGAGGGATTCTAGGTTTGGAGAGCAGAAATTTACCAGTACCATGATGTCGCTGCACCAGTCCTGGTTGGTATAGAAGCATATTCCACCGCCACTTGATTTCCCCGCTGCCTCCACTTTGCGATCCGCTCTGGGAAGTTGGAAGCCAGCCTGTTGCAGCGCGCTGTCCGGGGTCGATTCACACAGCCAGGTCTCGGTGAAACACAGGGCAGCAGCTCGAGAGAAGTCCTTGTTTGTTCGCCGTTGCAGTTCGCCCACTTTGTTCTTGAGAGAACGAACGTTTGCCAGGAATATGCTCAGAAGTGGTGTGCGTGATCCTCTTCGCCAGAGCCGGGCGAATGCTCCAGAGCGCTTCCCACAGGTCCTCCACCATTTGAAGACCTTGAACTCAGCCACAGCCCCACCGACGAGCGTGTTCAAATAATTCAGCGAGTGAGAGAAATCCGGAACAATGCTTGGAGGTACCGTATGTCCGATGTTTATGAGCACCTCTCTCGTGAAAGTAATCTTTGTAGGGATTTCACATACGACACAAACAAACAAACATATACAAAACAGCAAGGAGCAGTACACCGTGGCCGCCATCATCGGCGCCAGCAGCAGCTACACTGCAAGCAGCTATTGACTCTTGTTAAGCATTATTTACTGTTGAATTAAATTGGTATTACTGTTTGTGAGGCAGTGTTTAAAGGTGATTTACTTGCACCTCAAGTTTAGGAATCTTGGAATAATTCCATAAGTTTTTTGTTTAATTCTAAAAAAACATTTAGATTATTGCAGTAAATCTCAATCGTCCTTCATGTGTCAGAACTGACAGGTGCTAACTAATGGAACATCCCATTAATTCAGAGTTGTTTCAGAGCACCCTTCCTTTGACCTGGTAAATGATCAGTTATGTAGACCATGTCAGATTGCAAATTGCCAGGTAATCAAGCTTTTACTCATTGTGCATATATTCTGTTGCAAGACTGCCATAATATTGAAAAAAAGAAAATTGGTAAAGACATATACAGGTCCGGCATCTCTTTTAATCTGGACAAAATTACAAGAGCGCACTTGAAATCCCCCCTGGAAGTTCCCCCAAATATGTGGCGGCCGATTGTGACCTAATTGGGGCTTCCAAGGCTGATTGGCAGGTCGAATTGGCCCCCTGCAGCTCTGGAACTCCGGCTCAGCCCATCTGGAGGGTTCTAATTGCCGAACTATGAGGCTGATTTTGAGGGCTGATATCTCGGCGCCTTGTGGCCGAGGGGGACCGTTCCGGTATCATTGGATTTCTCTCAGAGCGCCACATCGGACTGCAGGAAAAAGGCTCCACCAGACTACGTGTTAAAGAAGGAACTGCAGATGCTGGAGAATCGAGGGGTACACAAAAAGCTGGAGAAACTCAGCGGGTGCAGCAGCATCTAAGGAGTGAAGGAGATAGGCGACGTTTCGGGTCGAGACCCTTCTTCAGAAGGGTCTCGACCCGAAACGTCGCCTATCTCCTTCACTCCTTAGATGCTGCTGCACCCGCTGAGTTTCTCCAGCTTTTTGTGTAACCCTCCACCAGACTACGGGTTGTTGCCAATCTAACCCCTCACTGGGACTTCCAAAGGCAACTCGTTAACTCTGCGCCCATGCTGCCCGTACAAGATAAGCAAGTTTTCCTGTAAAATTAATTTAGATTTAATATTTGTTTTATTTAAGTTTCTTGCAGTCCATAGTTCTTTGGAGACACGGGAGTGGTATAATTAGTGGGTCAGAGATTTATTGTTGTATCATTATTACGTGACCTCTGTTGATCTGGCAAAACAGATAATACGGCAAGTCTCTGGAACCAAGGATGCTGGAAAATCAATGGTGGACCTGTAAAAATCAAATTTAGTTTTACAATCTTAAGTTTCAATTCACAAATACTTACAGGTGGACCTGGAAAACCATCTCCTTTTAATCCAATTGGACCAGATGGTCCTGGATGACCACGATCACCCTAACAATGAGCATCACACATAGAGAAAAGATATTTACTATTGTAGATTATAAACGATTTCTTACACTAGATTGCAAATTAAAACCTAATTTATTATCACAAGCGAATGGCTTTTTATAAAGAAAGTCTGAAGAACGGTTCAAACGCAAAATGTCACCCATCTACGTTCTTGAGTTGCTGCCTGACCTGCTGAGTCACTCCGGTATTTTGTGTCTTTCTTTGGTAAGCCAGCATCTGCAGTTCCTTGATATTTATGAGCTTTTCATAATCCTGGTGTAAAATGAAAATTGGAGATTGCTCTTTCTCTCTGTGGCTGCATGGTTTCCTTTGGGCGCTCTGGTTTGCTCTCTCATCCCAAAGACTTACAGATGAGCAAGCTTATTGTACACCGCAAATCGCCCTTAATGTATAGGTGAGTGCTGGAACCTTGGGATGTGGGAGGGGGGGAATTGGAGCCTTGCAGGAGTTATGGAGTCATACCATACGGATGAATGTAATCATTCGGCCCAACTTGCTGACACCAACCAACACGTCCCCTCTACACTGGTCCCACCTGCCTGTGTTTGGCCCATATCCCTCTAAACCTGTCCTATCCACATACCAAGTTGATGGGAATGTGGGAAGAATAAAGTTGGAATAGTGTAAACTGGTGCATGATGGTCGATGAGAAATCAGTGAGCCAAAAGATTTGTTTCCATGCTTCATGATTGTAAAATTAAAAGTAGAAGAAAAGGATCCCATAAATTATTTACTTTAGAGGCGTTGCTTGTCTGGTATGGAATCACCTAGCTTCTGTAAGAAATAGGGATGGTAAAAAACAGAAATAACAATAACAAAGTATTGCTGTGTAAGGTTGTGACTACCTCCACAGAAATTGTGCCGAACATCATGACTCTCACAATCTTATGGCGGCATGGTGGCGCAGTGGTAGAGTTGCTGCCTAACAGTGTCAAAGACCCAGGTTCGATCCTGATTATGGGAGGTGTCTGTATGGAGTTTGTATATTTTCCCTGTGGCTTACGTGGGTTTTCTCCGTGATCTCTGGTTTCCTCCCACACTCAAATAACGTACAGGTTTGTGGATTAATTGGCTTGGTATAATTGTAAATTGACCCTAGTGTGTGTAGAATAGTGTGAATGTGTGGGGATCGCTTGTCGGTGCGGACTTGGTGAGCCGAAGGGCCCATTTCTGCGCTGCATCTCTAAACTAAACTAGAACATTTAACCTATAATATTTCCTATCACAACCTATAATATTCTGACCAGGTTCTTTTCAAAGGTAAAATGTCCATAGTTCCATGAATTGTATGCCCATTAAATGAGAAATTCAATGGTGCTACGCCTATTTACGAAACCACGAGTATCTAACATATTGGACTCATAACCATCAATCATTGTGAGCCAAAGAAGCTCTTTCTGCCATACTGCTACAGGAGGCGAGAAGAAAGTGTCATCTCCTTTTTACAAAATAAATAGGTAGCTGCACGGGGGTTCCCTTTGTAATTCTCTGGAAAAAAATGATCTAGATTCAAGAAAAACAGTAATTGTTATTAAAACACAGAGAATGCATAAGAGAATGCATAAGAAATCTGCACTTGAAGTTGGGAACTGCATCAAGTTTATTCTAAACTACATGGAATACTGAACAACATTGCCAGTCTATGAAAGGTTCATACCCTTTGAGTACTTTAATGCTCTTCAAGGAAGGGAATCTGCCATCCCCCCCCCCCAGTCTGGCCTGTCTGACTAGTCTCTTAATGGTGGTTGGACACTTCAGTCCTCTGAAATGATCCGTCACATTACTCATTTCAGATAGAGATTAATAGTTAAAGCTGTCTGAAACAGTGACGTCAGCCTCTCTTAACCATATACATGACATGAAACTCTTGAAATCTCATTGAACTCCACCACTTTTGGCACTTTTACTTTGAAACACAGAATATAATTAAGTTCATATTTGTAATAATACACTTAAAAATGTAGTTCTCTCTTACCTTAGGGCCAGGGATTCCAATTCCAGTTTCTCCTACCAGACCAACAAGACCAGGGGGACCTGGATCACCCTATGCAAAACATTCATCAATAAAAATTAATATTAATCCAAATATATGTTTAATTCTTCTACCCGGGTGCAAGATGAAGAAACAAGGCAGAGACTCAACCAGGAATTTTTGAACAGATCCATTGAAACAGGCAGGATACATGAAAGAAAGTTCACCCTTTAATGTATGTTTTGGAGAGAAGAAATCAGTGTAAATCTTTCATCTAATTCTATGCGGCCAATAACATTTTTTGATTGACTGATAAATAGCTGGAAGAGTTTTTTTCCTCATCTGCACATATTCAGTTTAATTGACTACAATTCATTTCCACCAAAATAGTATGTTTTAAGAGTCCACTAAAACACACAGCCTGTACCTTTAATCCCATAATACCACGTCCTGGGAGGCCTGGCATCCCTAGGCGCCCTGCAGCACCTGGTTCACCCTATTGATACAAAACAAAACAGATTATCAACGATTTGATATTTAGATGATGATGAGCAATATTCTTAACTTGCAGCCCATTCAAATTTTGATTCATTTCCTTCCATAAAAGTGTGTTAAGTTCAAATACGATTTGATATGCAGTCAGATCTTGTTGCTTTGGCTGCACGTTTACTTGTTGACAACCCCACTGCACAACGGCCTCACCAGCTGCAGTCATTCAGAGAGTCAGAGCGATGTGGCATGAAAGCAGGCCTTTTGGTCCATCAAGTCCACACTGACCATCAACCACTCAATACACCAACCTGTACTTTCTCCTCAATGTTCACCTGCTCATGTAGGAAGTGTTGATCTGACAACATCTTTCAGTGCCATCATATTGATGATGTTTGCTCTCTTTTGTTGATTTTTCAGCATCAGCACAATTTGTACATTTAAATTTAAACATTAGTTAAAAGCATGATCACAACATGTTTTCAACATGCCATCTATTCATATTCTTGCAATTGTGGAATTGATGACAACCTTTATACACAAAAGGTAGTGGTGGAATCAAATGGTGCATTCCTGGATGGTGGTGGATGAAGCTGATATGATACAAGAGGCTTTTAGGTAGGCATGGATATGCATGGATCTGGATCAAGTGCAGGCAGATGAGAATAGTTTATCTTAGCATCATGTTCAGCACAAACTCGTGGGTCACAGGGCCTGTTCCTGTGCTATGCTGTTCTATGTTCTATCTGTTCTGCCTCCTCTGGCTACTTGTGATGTCACTTGAACAAAACTCTATCACGCTTGATGATAGAGAATGTTCTAGATAATTTTAACTAAAAAGGTGATATCTATTTTGGCATTATTGAAATAGCTCAATACACTTTTGATGGGTGTCCAAGGTATCTATCTTTCTTCAACTTCAACCTATTATTTATCATCCACACCACTTCTGTTGTTGAAATGCCGTTGGCTCCTACTCCTTTCTGAACCAAGACCCCAACAACAAACCAACGTTTATTCTACAAGAGCATCCCACCGCTCTTACTTCCAAATAATTTGCCCAAATAGCACATCTGTGCATAGTTCTTTCCACTACTGACCCCCTGCATCCTCTCCCCAACGCCATCCCTTCACAGTCCTCTCCAACTACAATCTGAAAAGGTTCTCTCCCTAAATCTCTATTACCTTAAAATGGCAGCAGAATCTAGGAGTGGTCTGTGCTGCTGCAGATTACATAGTTCTTCTTGCGCACAGTATAATAGTAGACATCCATCAATGGACCATCCTAGGTGGCATTGTTATGTTAGACTGTCCAATACGTTGGCCTCAATTACCAACACAAACGCAAATCCAACAATACAATAGATGTAAAATCCTCATTTTGTCTTCAAGCCTTTCAATTGTCTAGTTTAACAGTCCCCTCTTCTTATGCTTCATTCCTCTGCTTCCTGTGCATCAACCTCTGTCCCGCTATTAAATGCAAAGTGTCGGCTCTACTTTTTGTATCCTCCTCCTTAAACACTTCGCCATATTACTTCTCTGGATTTTAAATTTATTTTCATTTAGGCTGAACTTGACATTTTTTAAGTCAGTATCTGGTTTATCATTTGCTCCCAGCTTCTAAAGTGCATGGGGCCATTTGTTACAGTTAGAGGAATATACAATATGGAAAATTACCTTAAACCTCCCAAACTAAAAATCTGTACATTACAGTATGAGCAAACAATATAAAATGTATATAAGGCTGAACTAAATAAAATAAAAAATTCCAATATATACTGCAATATATACTGTAACTTACCTTTGGTCCTGATGGCCCTGTTGTTCCAGGCGGACCAACCAAACCTCGCAGCCCAGTCTGGCCTACATCTCCCTGTAGGGAAATTAAGAGACAAATATGGTAAGGAAAGAGTAGTAGCTTTGTGCTTTTGCATTTCTAGACTGTGGATAAATGTTTATGGGCCTGTCCCACAGGCGATTTTTCAGGCGACTCCCGGTGACTGTTAAGTTCCGGCAATCGCCTGAAAATCTAGCAACTGGAACAGTAACTGTCAGAGTGAAACACACACCAATACTTCACTTCTTTCACCAGCTCGTTATGCAGGCGGGGGACAGGGCAAGCAGGGGGAGCGCTGTCTGAGCACTGGCTACAACCTACGAGAACCTAAGAGAACCTTCGACCTCCTGGCAACCCACTAGAACCTCCTGGCGACCCACCAACGGCACGAGAATTCTCGCTACTCTCCATGGCAGCTTCATACTAATCGCCACTAACTTTTCATGTTGAAAAATTCACGCCGACCATAAAGAGGCCGCGACTAGTTCCCAGAATGTGGGAACTCCACACGACCATGAAAGCAACTCCCCGGCAACCACCCGTGAACATGTGGCGACCATGTGGCGACCACACAGTCTCCTGCAGTCACCTAAAAAGTCCCTAAGTGGGACAGTCCCATTACCGTTGCAATCTAAGAATTGAACTGTATAGAACAACGTCCAATGCACCATGTTCCTTCACAATGGAGTGGAAGCAAACAGGTGGATGATCTGATTGACAGATGTCCACCCAGGACCAAGGTAGTGAAAAGGCAAACATTTCCCCAGATCTCAGAATAAAGGACCGTGTGTTTCAGAAGAAGAGAGTTTACCTTCTCTCCTTGTATTCCTATGCCTGTGGATCCTTCAGCCCCTCGAGATCCTGGCAATCCTGGTTCTCCCTATGATCATCATTAAAGAAAAACTGTGATTTGTAATAATTCTAGGAGCATTTAATTTAGCAACAGTGTTATAAGTTGTTCAAGCATGATTTGAATGGAATCTAAACATTGGAAGCAATAATTGGGGTCACTTTATCATGACAAATACATGAACGTAAGACACTGGAGCTATTGAAGTGTTGGAATATTTTTATACTGAATAAGTAAATTAATCTTTCCATGTGTAATATTGAAAGCTATCAATTTTCACCAAGTGTGCTGACTCATTTATATCAGAGGTCGTCATGAAATCAAATTATTGTTTTACCCCAACTCTTTTCCCACCAGTGTGTATTTGAAATTCATAATATGGAAAGAATAATCCAAATTATAATATTCCATAAATAAATAATATCCTTAATTTTAACCTAGAGTATGTTACGGAATCAGCGGGAAAGAACATGGCAGGAACAATAGGACCATGGTAGGACATTAGCTGCTAATCCTCTTTTCTACAATGGGACTCCATCTACCTGGGTCACAAAATATGTCACAATTTTTCTACATCATTTCTAATAGACATCTTAAAACCTATTTATAGTATGTATGTACTTGGAAGTTCAGTTGCATTTTCTCATTGTGTGGGTAACTGCCTCCATGTTGTAATGTGACAGGGCATTGATTCTCTGCTTTCTGTGACCCCTTGGTCATTATTGTGGAGGCAAATGAGGCCAGAAGAGAGGATCTGGTTCAGAGCATCCCCAGGAAGCTCTTAATAATTATCCAGCAATTTAGATTGGGGTTGCAAAGAGGGTCAACAGCAATAACATCTTCCCAGAACCTTGAGAGTGACTGGTTAACAGCAGTCTTTGGTTTGTTTGTGGAATCTGAAGAAATCATCTTGATATTTTCAATACTTATTTTTGGATGTCTATGACTTGTAACTGACATTTCCTATTCAAGTATAATCCCCACTTAAGGACAACAAATTTATAAAGTTGGGTATATTCCCCATACCATGCATTCTCAAACAGAGCCAATTGTGGAAGTTCTGGGCATTTGGATCCCATTACTTGTGTCAAGGTTGACAGCCTACAGTTCTCCAGATGCAAACAATTATTCTGATTCAGGCCAAAATGTACATATTACCATTGATTTGAGCTTGGATGGAGTGGTAAATTTTAAAATCAATGATCCTTTGATAGCTTGGATACTGGTGTTATTTTCATTCACAATCCATATATGAAATGTAATCTATAAATTTGTGATATAATCAGAATGGATGGGCACCATTCACCTTTAAAATGTAACAATTAGGAATTTCATTGGCGTTATGCTCCTGTAATAGGGGCTAAATATGGTTTGTGATATGAACTGAAACTACGTTGGTCATTATGAAGTCATTTTAACAAAGTAACTATAAACTGTGGATTACCTTTTGTCCTGGTGCGCCATCTTCTCCTGGAAGACCAGGGAGACCTGCCAATCCTGAGGAGCCAGGTTCACCCTACAAACACAATAATCAGCTTGTTTCACGGAAGACTATATGAAAATACATTGGAGCGGGTAATTCTGTTGGACAGTTACACTTGGGCCAGCATCATGCAGGCACGAGAAACCCAAAGAAATAAAAATGTTTATTTTCAGGGGATAAGGTAATACCAGTAAATTGGCAACATTTACTAATGTATTGATAGCAGCAAATATACAATGAAACTTGCTGGGAAAATCATCCTCAGTTAGTGTTAAACTATAGAGTTAATCAATAATAATGTGTCTCTATAATGTGTCTCTATTTCACAGAGGTCAACAACATTAATTTCAGAGGCAGAGCACATTGCACAGACTGTCTACAGATGATTTTTTTGCAGTTGTTGTGCACCAGTCACTAGTAAAGGAGGTTTAACAGAGCATAATTCACTGGTGAACAGGAGTAACACTACCGTGAACATATAGAATATGGGGCTTATGCACTGACAGACCAGATTAAGCTATCTTCAACTAGATGTTATCTGTTTATCTGTCGGAATGTCGTAGCCCTTGTAAAAAAAAAATTTGTAAAGCATTCTTCAATATTAATTTTAAAATAATAATTTATGTTAGTTGCAATTAAATCTTCACAAAATTCTGAGGTTAATTTCCTATAAATGTCCAACAGATGGCACTCTGTGTAAAGGCAACTTTTCCACGGTTTACAGACACAAAAAGCTGGAGTAACTCAGCGAATCAAGCAGCATCTCTGGAGAAAAGAAATGGGTGACGTTTTGGGTCGACACCTTTCTTACAACTGTCTAGTTCTTTCAACTTCTTTCAATGGTTCAACTGTCTAGTCTGCAAGACCTTTAACTAGAATTTGTTACTTTCATTTTAACATTAACATACAAGGTAAAATGGATTGTCATAAAATGCGAATCAGATCTACATTTTATTTAAAGCAAAGTCAAGAGTTTTAATCTCTTGAGGGACAATTTTGAAATACATTGGATGATTTTAAGTTAATGAACAAGTCATTCCAGCTACAATTCCCACAGGTATTATATATCTTCTAATAATAAAAACATTCAACAGCCACCATGACTGCACTCTTATTTTTAGGATTTGTTCTTCAATCACCTACTTTTGGTCCTGGCTCTCCAATTCCTCTTTCTCCTGGAGCCCCAACTTCTCCTGGCAAACCTTGATCACCCTACAGAATGGTTTGAGAATTATATTCAAATTTTATGAAAATAAATGCCTTATGCAGAAAACCTGAAGTCAAAACAATGCTGCAAGTATGTAAATCAAATTCAATTGCAAAAGTGCTGGAGAAACTTAGATGGTCAGGCTACACCTGCGGAGGGAATGGACAGATGATGTTTTGGATCAGGACATTTCTTCAGACTGATGGTGCTCCACGTAAAATTTCAGGATCAAAGTCTCAGACCACACCTCGCACCACTGGTGATAGGAGTACACAGGCGGGACGCGAGATGGCATAGTTGGGTGGTAGTCATGGTTAATATGTATCTGAACAGATTTAAAAGCCTACAGCAACTAAATAGGATGGGTTATCAATTTCAGTTGAGTGTTGGGAAAAGAGTTTGAGAAAACAAGATGGGCGATTTGGGCTTGTGGCAACAGACCAGATGCACCAACTCCATGAAATCTACATGAATGTCATGCTACTCCTAGAGTTGGAAGTCTATGGTTTAGTCCCAAAGGTGTGGGTCAGAAGAATATTCCATAGGACAATCAGGATGAAGAAGCACAGTGGTGCCATCTGATCTTTAAGTTTGGCAGGAAATCAAGAACGCAATCAGTAAGGCGAGGTGACAAAACATATTTTAGCAGCTTTCAATCCTCTTACCTTTGATCCTGGCAAACCTTCACCTGGAGATCCTCTTGGGCCAAGTGGTCCTCGTGGGCCTTGCACTCCCTAGTTGACGACAAAAATAAGGTGGCTTAAATCAATGCAGTTTCAGAAGTGAAGAGTCATAGAGCTGTACAGCACAGAAGCAGGCTTTCAGCCCGCCTACTTCATGCTGACTAGATCATTGTAGGTATTCATAGAGGTAGATAAACAATTGCACGTTTGGGAAATGCAGAGCTATGGGGAGCTGGCACAGAAGAGAAATAGAGGCCTGGGGCTCTATAAATGCCTACAATGACATAGCCACCACAAGTCCTGTGGTAGAGAATTCCAGAGATTCACCAACCTCCGAGAAGTTCCAATGCACCTCAGTTTGAAATGATCACCACCTTATACTGTAACAATGCTCTCCTATTTGAGACAAGTGTTTTATTGTCATATGTCCCAGATAGAACAATGAAATTCTTACTTGCAGCTGCACAACAGAATATGTAAACATAGTATTCGGGGAATAAAGGAAATAAATGTAAACATAGTACACTGTAAACAATATAACAAAAGAGAAAAAAGATATACACAGATCATATATATATGTCCACACATATATACACACACACACACGTACACATAAATAACATGTGATTAGGCACAGTGACTAGGGCCTGTGGGCCTCTGATGATGCTGGCTGCCTATTTGAGGCAGTGATTCCAGTAAATCCCTTTGATGGTGGGGAGGTCAGAACCCGTGACGAACTGTTTGCAACTATTTGCAGTCTTCTTTTGCTCCTGGTCATTCAAGTTGCCAAACCAGGCCATGGTGCAACCAATCAATATGCTCTCTACTGTACACCTGTAGAAGTTCAAGAGATACCTCTCTGACATACCGAATCTCCTTAATATTCTCAGGAAGTAGAAGCGTTGATGTGCTTTCTTTATAATTGCATCAGTGGGCTGGGTCCATGAAAGTTTCTCGGAAATATGCATGCCCAGCAATTTGACTCTCTCCACCATCGTCCCGTCAATATAAACAGGTTTGTGGATCCTCATCCTTCCTCTTCCAAAGTCCACATTCAGTTCCTTGGTCTTACTGATATTGAGAGTCAGGTTGTTTTGCTGGCACCAGTTGGTCAGTCGATTGATCTCACTTCTATACTCAACACCATCTGTAATTCATCCAACGGTGGTGTCGTCAGCGAACTTGAAGTTGGAGTTTGCACTCCCCCAACAGCATAGTATTAACAAAAGGTGGGTGCTTGATGATCAGAGTGGACAGTGAACACAAGAACCTATTTCCATTAAGATTTATTAAATGCAGATGCAGACAACACATAAAGGTGTTCAGACTCTCAGTCTGAAGAAGGGTCTCGACCCGAAACGTCTCCTATTCCTTTTCTCTAGAGATGCTGTCTGACCCGCTTACTCCAGCTTTTTGTGTCTATCTTCGGTTTAAACCAGCATCTGCAGTTCCTTCCTACACATAATGGTGTTTACTGTAGATATTCATGTTGCCACCTTTTCATTGGAATAGACCGTGAAGTTTCCTTGGATACACTAGACAAATACAATTCTGTGAAAGCTAAATGGATAAATCTCTGTCCCAACTCGCACCATGTGTCATTTATTAATTCCCAGCAACAGCATCACGCCCCAGAACATCATTATAAAGAGGCCCTTTCAAGGTACATAGGTATTTAAGGTAGAAAAGAGGAACTGCAAATACTGGTTTACAAAAAAAGACAAAGTACTGGGGTAACTCAGTGGGTCAGGCAGCATCTCTGTAGAACATGGATACGTGATGTTTCGGGTCGGCAAGAGTATTTATTTAAGGTAACAGGCCAGTTTGAAAATACGGGAAGAGAAGGTATTTTTTTAATCAATTTCAAAATGCCTTTAGTTTGGTTTAGAGATACAGCATGGAAACGAGACCTTTCGGCCCACAAGTCCATGCCATCCATTGATAAGCCATTTTCACTAGTTATACGTTATCCACTTTTTCTTCCACACTCTGCACACTAGAGGCAATTTTACATATGTCAATTAACCTACAAACCTACATGTGTTTGGTATGTGGGAGGAAACTGGATCACCCGAAGGAAACCCAAGCAATTATAGGATGCACATGCAAATTCCCCACAGACAGCACCTGAGGTCGGGATCGAAGCCGGGTCTCTGGCGCCGTGAGGCAACAGCTTTATTAGCTCTCCACATATATGCAATAGTCCAATGGCCTGTTCATCTGATGACGTTCTCGCCAATGATAATAATTCAATCACTCATATCTTCTATGCCTTGTCATAACCATTTTAGGGGGGTTGGAGGGGGGGGGGAAACAAAGGACAATGGGGATCCGATGTGGGGGGGGGGAACAAAAGGAGGAGCCGGCGTGCTTTGGAACTATGTCAGCGCCTTAGGCGGCCGCTATTTGTACACATTGGGTATGCAAGCAAATAAAGCAAACAAAACAAATGCCTAGTCACATGTGACAATAAAGGATTCCATTCCATTCCATTTCTATAGTAGCGTAGGCAAACATTAGCAGATCTCCAGACTAAATGGAAAGGTAGGTGAGCCTAGCCCTAAAATGTTTCATACTTTTCTGGGATTATGTACTGCATCTTTGTTTGACAGCAAGTATTGATTGACAAAAGTCTAGTCATGCTAATTTCCAGGTAATTAGTTAATGATGAGGTACAAGCTGCAGACATAAAATTCTCACAGTGAAAAATGCAAGGCTGTTGAGTATTTCATTTCGGAGTCACGTGAGTGACTTCGTGAAGAGCCCGCCGGCGCGCATGCTCGACATATCGTCGTATCGCGTTGCTGCGACAGCTGACGGAGGAGCGCGCTCCTCGCCAGCCCTTCATAAGGGAACCACGCAGGTAAGTATGCTACCTTAAGTTGGTGGTTCTTGTTGTGTTTGCTTCACAGCAAGAACATGGATGGGAGTTTGAGAGGCCGGAGATCGGGGAAAAGTCGCCGGCCAGCGGTTCCGGAGCGAGAGTTGTCGGGGGTACCTGCAACACAGACCGGAACGAGGGCGGAGATGTCGGTGAGCTCTGTCTTTTCAGGTCCGGACCCGCCCGCACACCACAGCTCGGAGGAGTTCGACGAGGAGGAGTGTGGTGTGCCGCCAGAGCAGGACGACCCTGCCATGGCAGTCAGGTCGTCAGCAGGCTTGCTGACGGCCTCGAGCAGAAGGGTCCGTGCGGCTGCACGGCCCGTTTCACGCAGCCCTCTGAGGAGGGGTAGGGCAGGAGCCCAGAAGCCTAACCCTGTCGGGGCTAAGGCTCTGCCTGCCGCCAAGGAGCGGTCAGGTTCCAGGACGGGACCCGGGGCAGCTGTGAGGTCCAGCCGTCGCCCCCCAACTTTCGACGCCGGGACGAGTCAGTTGGGGGTCCCGTCACGGTCGCCGAGCCCCCCATGGATGGGTGGGCGAGACCATGCGTCGGCAAGGTCCACGATGCGGGCAGCTGGCAAGCCTGCACGGGCTCAAGGTATCCAGGCTTCGGCTGGTGCCGACACCATGCCGCATCTGTCCGTAGAGGCAACGGCTTCCGCTCCCGCTAAACGGAGGCGGTTGAACACGCCCATGCAGGAATCGCGCAGTTTCGCCTCGGCGGCTGTCGACGACAACTACCGGCACCGGCAGGGCCTCGACGAGGTGCGGGCCGATGACAGGAGCCCCGGCCAATTTTCAGAGCCGGAGGACTCCGACCACCTGAGTGTTCAGGGTGAAGGGCGTATTGACCGTATGGAGCGGCTGCTGGAGCTTCTCATACAAGGTCAACAACAACAGGCATCCAGCAGCGACAGGCACAGGGCTTCCTCACCAGCTTCGTACACCTGCCTGGAGCAGCAGGACGAGGAGGCAGTGGTCGACCCCATCCCACCCCCGCCTGAATTACCGGCGGAGGACCTCCTCGATGTGGCCACCAAGTTTGCAGCCCCTCATTCCTCGGGGCTTCCCATCAATACGAAATTGGCAGCCACTGTGGACTTCCTAAATAATCACCAGCTTCAGGAGGAAGTTCTACTACAAGCCATGAGCCATCACAAGGCTCCATCAAACTGCAACTCCCTCAACGTGCCTGTGGTCAATACGCCAATATGGGGCAACATCAGTGCGGCTATCCGTCAGCAGCAGCTGAAAATTCAGCGGATCCTGAAACTCCTCACGGCCGGGATTACTGCCTTTGTGCGGTCGGTCGACGGAGAGGAGCTTAATTTGGACCAGGAGGATGCTCTGGCGCTTCTGTGCGCTACTCAAAATGAAATAAATGGCTTTCGCAAAAATAGCATCCGCCCAGCGCTCAACCCTAAGTTTGCAGGGTTGTGCAAACCACCGCCGCCGCCGCCGCCCCGTCAGCTCTTTGGCGAAGACCTTTCCAAAAGGGTCAGAGAGCTTGATGAACAAGCCAAGACCGTGCGGCTCATGCGCTCTCATAGTGCCCCCACGCCATCGAGCTCGAAAGCTCCGCTTGGCCGCTCACGAGGGTCTGTCAGCACTTCTACCAGAAATTACCCTCCAGCTCCAAACCGATATCAACCACCCCAACACCAGGGGTCTTTTTTAGGACAGGCTCGGCAGAAGCCGAGGTGGAAAATGAGGACGCCACGACCTCAAACCAACCCAGCACCTCTACGTCCACCCACTCGTGTCAGGGACCGCCGGTAACCACAGAGGTGAGGCGGTCTGGTTCTCTTTTTTCTCTTTGTTTAACTTCACATGTTGGTGGGCGTCTGCGGTTGTTTGCGGGTGCATGGGGTGACATTACCAGTGATGAGTATGTGTTACGGAATATTCAGGGCCATAGCATTGAGTTTATTAATGGGGACATCCCTCCGTCTCAGCATAGACCGGGTCGTACTTTTAAACTAACGGCTGCGGAACAGTCCGTAGGCTATAAGGAAATGTTAAGGTTGGAACAGAAAGGGGTCATAGAGAGAACGGTTCATGAGCCCATTGAATTTGTTTCCAATATTTTTACTCGACCTAAGAAGGATGGAGGCTGTAGAGTCATTATTGATCTAACCACTCTGAATAACTTTGTAACATATACTCATTTTAAAATGGACACATTTGAAACGGCCAAATCATTGATCTCACAAGGGTGCTTTATGGCATGCATTGATTTACAGGATGCGTACTATACCGTACCCATGAAAAAATATTACAGAAGGTTCTTAAAATTTATCTGGATGGATCAGCTGTGGCAATATAGGGCGTTGCCTAATGGGCTCACCACAGCCCCTCGATTATTTACTAAATTGGTGAAGCCAATTATGGCTTATTTACGACAACGACATCATATCGTTATGGCCTATTTAGATGATATTTTAATTGTCGGCCACACCTTGGAATTAGCTCAACAAGGGGTTGCAGCTGCGGTCAATTTGTTCCAACAGCTTGGGTTCATTATTCATCCAGAAAAATCTAAGTTCTGCCCCACCCAGGTAATTAATTATCTGGGGTTCCAGGTGAATTCCATTAGCATGAGAGTCACCATACCAATTAACAAAATTGAGGAGGTAACACAGGTGTGTACAGATTTAATCAATACTCGTATACCATCGATTCGTCACACAGCTACTGTCATTGGCAAGATTGTGGCTTTGTTTCCGGCAGCCCGGTATGGACCTCTGCATTATCAAAACTTGCAGAGAGCCAAGATCGCTGCGTTGCGACGGCATGCTGGTCATTATGATCGATCAATGCAGCTGCCGCCTGCAGCATTGGATGAGTTACGATGGTGGGTTTGCCACATTAGTAACTCGTTTAAAACTATTATTGAGGCGAAACCGATGATATACTTACAAACTGATGCGAGCTCTGATGGCTGGGGAGCTATGAATCAATGTTCTAGTTGTGGGGGCCGATGGGATACCCTTGAGAAAACGATGTTGGTATCACAAGGGATCAACTATTTGGAGCTGCTTGCAGCGTTTCACGGACTTCGAGCATATTGTTCCAAGATCATTGGAGCACATGTCCGGCTCCAAATAGACAATACCACAGCGGTGGCGTATTTAAACCACATGGGCGGTACCAGGTCAGTTTCATGTGATAAATTGGCTAATTCAATTTGGCTCTGGTGTGTCAAGAGAGACATTTGGATTTCAGCTACCTATTTGCCAGGTGAGCTTAATATTGTGGCGGACGCAAGTTCAATGATAATATTGAATGGATGTTACATCCTGAAATTTTTGCAAAAATCACAGCCAAATTTGGGAAACTGGACATTGACCTTTTTGCGTCCCGGTTGAACCATCAGGTACCAACCTACGTCTCGTGGGAACCAGATCCTGGGGCTATAGCGTTAGATGCATTCTCGCTAGACTGGGGGAATTGCTTTTTCTATGCATTCCCCCCGTTTTGCCTCATCAGTCGGGTATTACGTAAAATTCAGATGGATGGTGCCAAGGGCATCCTTATCATACCCGACTGGCCTACACAGCCGTGGTATCCGATGGTCTTTGACACGCTCAGTGAACCTTGGGTCCGTTTGCAGGGTAGCCCAGAATTAGTTACTCGCCCTGTTTCAGGGGAGCCACATCCCTGCCATGGCTATTTAAATTTGTTGGCTTGCAGATTCTGAATCGGCCGTTAGTTCAATACGGCCTTTCTACCCGGACCATGGATACCATTGCGGCGTCATGCCGAGAGTCTACAAGGCGAAGATACCGCTCTCACATCAGGAAGTGGGAAGCCTTCTGCAGCCGCTCTCGCATCACGTACGATGCCGTGACTATAACCGACGTCCTGGAATTCCTCGCGGGGTTGCACCATGATGAACACTTAAGCTACAGTGCCATCAACAGCGCCAGGAGCGCTCTATCATTCTACCTCAATATTGAGGTGGGATCCAACAGGCTAGTGTCCAGGCTCATGCGGGGTATTTTCAATACGAATCCGCCTACACCACGTTACAATATCACCTGGGATGTCAGGGACGTTTTAACTCTGCTCAGGACGTGGTCCCCCATGGAAGGGCTCCAGCTGGACAAACTCACCATGAAGCTGGTGATGTTACTAGCGCTGACTTCAGCACAGAGGGTACAGACACTCCACAAACTACGTGTCGACAGAATGATGTCTACCCCCACAGAAGTAGTTTTCTTTGTTGACAAGCTACTAAAGCAGCACAGACCTGGGTGCACAGGGCTGCAGCTGAAGTTCCCGGCATACCCCGCCGATGCTAGGCTATGCTTAGCCCCCCAATCCGTTACTACGTCAAGGTGACGGCAAGCATCAGAGGAATGGAGAGATACCTGCTTGTCACTCATAAGAGACCTCACCATCGAGTGACAACACAGACGATATCCAGGTGGCTTCGAGTCGTCTTGGGTAAGTCAGGTATCGACACTAATGTGTTCAAATCTCATTCCACCAGGGCTGCATCGACGTCGGCGGCGAGGGTCATGGAGGTGCCCATGGACCATATTCTCGCCACAGCAGGATGGGCTAATGAAGCTGTGCTCCAGCGGTTCTACAACCGGCCCGTTGCTGCGCCTCTACAGTTCACAGAAGCCGTGCTAAATGCGGGGCAAGAACGTGGAGATGTCCCCGAATGAGGGTTTTTTTGATTTGTTTGTTAATAAATATGCTTTGTTTTGCAGTATGGACTAGTCAGCAAGTTATTCCTCCCATCCATCCCTGGTAGTGGTGTGACAGCATGGACTCCGAAATGAAATAGTAAGATTGAACGAGAACTTGCCAGTTCGAAGGTTGATCTTTATTTCGTGAGGAGTCGAAGTGAGGGATTTCGTGCCCTCCTCGCCCAACCCTCAATCACCTTCATCTGGTAATCTTAGTCGTTTCATTCTTACTATGTGAAGTCATTTCTTTGATTGGTTTCTGTGATTCCACGCCGCTACTTTGAAGTATGTCGAGCATGCGCGCCGGCGGGCTCTTCACGAAATCCCTCACTTCGACTCCTCATGAAATAAAGATCAACCTTCGAACTGGCAAGTTCTCGTTCAATCTTACTATTCTTCCTGCCAGCTCTGACAATGAAGATGATTGCAAGGTAACTGTTGGTAGGTTTAGTTAATTACAAGATGTGTTGTGTATTAACATTGCACAATGTAATGTCAACTTTCAAGAAAGAACAGTTGTCATTTTAGGTAACTAGTTTGCATTGTTAAATGATTAGCATCCACATGGTTGAAGCCGAGCTAAATCGTAGGATATATAAAAATATTTTGCAGGAAACTACTGACTGAATAAGCCACTTAGCAAGTGGATAGAGAGGGAACAGAGGATCCACATATGCCTATCAAGGGTCACGTTCTTCTGCCCATCAGCCTGTGTCCAAACTGTGTTTGCACAGATGAGAGGTCATACCTAAAATATTCAGCAGAATTACAATATTATTTGGAATGTACTTGTATATTGAACCAAATGTCAAGTACCATATTTCCTGGCAATGAAGACGCTATTTTTTACCCAAAAATAATGCATGAAGATTTACCTGCGTTTTGGAGGCCAAAGGTAGGGTTGTTAGCAAAGAAAGATAGACTTGGCTATCCCTCAGTACAGCAACATCAAGAACGATGTTGCTGTACTGAGAAATAGCCAAGTCTATCCCTCATTGCTGGCAGCTGATGGGAAGTGGCTCTAAAAGGACATTGTCGCTGGGGGGGGGGGGGAGAGAAAGAGTTCCTTTCACAGCGAGTGGGGAGTCTGGCCCGGGTCAGCACGGGCAGGATCGTTGAGGAGGAGGGGGTCGGGTACATGCCAGCAACTCACTCACTCACCACTGCCGCGGCGCTCCGAGCGCGGAGCCACCACATTGTGGCTGGGGAGGGAAGTAGATGGGTTTGCTGCGAGCGGCCATCGGGACCGGACAGCGGAACCGGCAGCCATCTCAGCGCCTTCTGCCGGCCCGCTCACCTCTGGAAGTGCTCTGGGTCTGAACACCTCTCTCCTGCCCCTCGCCAGCCTCGCTCATGTCAGCCGCTTCCTGCAAATCCTTAAATTCCGACTGCCGTCGGGAGCAGGACATGGCCTCACTTGCTGTGCTGGGTGACACTGCATGGCATTCACTGCCCGGTTCATGTCTTTCAATGTAAATTTGCATGGGGACTTGCTTTGGAGGTGTGTGGCGGTTGTCAATCAAGTGATAATAACAGAGAGAATAAGAATGATGCTCCCTTGTCAACAGACGCGCACAAAAGAAGTTGGTATTAGTTTTGAAATTCACGTTATCCCAATTTTTGACCTGGCTCGGAGACCGGACAGTGAGGGGACCAGCTCAAGAGCAAAAATCATAGAGTGGAGCGGGTGGATAACAAGTCAGCGGGTGGTGGAGCTTACTCCTGTGTCAGCGCGAATAACCTCAATTGGTCCCTTGAACTAGTATTGTCATTCAATAAGATCACAACTGATTCAACTTGTCCCGGTGTGCTCCCGTTTTTCTCACCATCACTCCACCTGCGGTCACCCTCCATCCCCCACCCATTCAGTCATTCAGAATGGAGATCTGGAAGCCTTGGGCAAATTGAATTGTTACTTTCTTTATTTTTTTAATTATTTATTTATTTCTTTGAGCGTGAGAAATTTTATGTCCCGCCAGTCTTTTTTCAAAATTTAGCAACTCAAAATGGGGGTGCGTCTTTGACGCAGGTGCATCTTCATTGACGGGAAATATGGTAATTCTTTTTGGTTGTCTTACGTCTCAGTATCTATCTCATTCACTCACTAAGACACCAGAAGATAACAAGTTATTTAAACAAATGGTGCATGCATGTATGCGAGCGAGAGCAGGAGAGCGTGTGTTCTCTACAGTCTGCTTATTATATAAATGGCACCGTGCTACCCTGAAATAATGAAATAAAAAGATGTGCACACTTATATTGAATAAGTCACATATGTTACACTCTATATTAAGAATGAAAGAAGAATATTTACCTTTTCACCTTGCAGTCCAACCCCAGTTGGACCAATAGGGCCAGGAAATCCTGGAAAACCTATTTCACCCTGGTGTAATATATTAAAATAGACAAAAGCTACATTAACAAACTATTATAACAAAAATATATACTTTTTTGCATACAAAACCACATTTCAAATGTTGGTTTGATTTACCATTACTTTTAATCAAAAAAAAATATTTGGTTCTGCAAAGAAAATTTGATCTAACTTTTCAGTTTTACTAGACTAGATAGCACCAGAGAATGGCGCCATTATGTGAAGCTCTTCATAAAACAGTTAAAACAGCTTTTATTGAACATTTCTCCTTATCTATCTGCTCCACCGCTGAACGTCAATAGTTCCAAAGTTTCCTATCACTCATTGCTATATCAAAGGACCTCTCAGAACCACCAATCTTTGTTAGACGCAATGCTAACAGCACCACTGTGAGTACAAACAAAACAAGGAGGCGTGGTAGTGAGGGAGAGTGGGGAAGAGAGGCTCCAGGTGCAGCTGAAATGATGGAGATTCCGCCACCCCCCCTCCCTTATACTTTCAGCTAATGTTCAATCACTCGAGAGCAGGTATTCTGTTTCAAAGGGAGATCAGCTGACCCTGCCGTACAACCCGAGAGTTTTTCCATTTCTTTTATGCACCATATGGCATCTTCATGAAATGGGAAAAGTGACATTATCTGCTTTTCAGTCAACGCTTCTTGGTGCACTGATGTGATGGGCTTAACTCAAATCAGCTTCCCTGACCAGGAATACCAGATCTTAAAATGCTATTTTATCTGTCGAGGGAATATACCCCTACCATCTTGTCGGTGATCTATGTACCATCCAATACCAACGCCAAGGTGGCAATAAACAAATTATATTCAGTCCTCAATTCTCTTGGGACAGAAACCCTGATGCCCTGTTCATCATCGCTGGTGAGTTCAATCAAGCTAGGTTCAGGAAACTACTCCCTAAATACATCAGCATTTCTCCTGCCCCACACGTTGTGATAACACTTTTGACCACTGCTACAATGCCATCACGTATGCGTATCCTTTACCCTCATACTAGCTGGTCTGATCATATGTTGGTGTTGCTCCTGCTGGCTTGGAGACAAAGACTGAAGCCCGACTGAAATGACAAAAGTAATATAGCAGTGGTCTGAGGGGGTCATGCGTCTACTTCAGGACTGCCTTGTGTTGGTGAACTGGAACATGTTCATGACCACTTAATCCAGCCTGAATGAGTGTATCTCAGTCATCACCAATTTCATCAAGAAATGCCTTGTTAACTGTGTTCTGACAAAGTCAATTAGGATCTATTTTAACCTTGGATGAGCGGGCGATTCATTCTCTGGTACAGTCCAGAGCCGATGCTTTCAAAAAAGATGTTCCCACACTGTATAAGAAGGCGCAGTATAATCTCCAGGAGCTGTCAGGGATGTCAAGAGAGATTTCCAAAAGAAGCTGAAGGTTCAATTCAATCAAGCAGATGCCAGTGACTGCAAGGCCTGATTCCCAACAAGGGCTAGAAGCCGAAATCAGGATCGATCTCTGACAATGATGCATCTCTAGTGGATGAGCTTAATGCCTTCTATACCCCCAGTTGTGAACAGGCAAACAAAGTTCCAACTAGGTGGATCCCTCTTCCCACACCGGCTCTGTTCCATACAACTCAGAAGTCAGATATGCTTTCACAAGGGTAAACTCTTGGAAAGCAGCCAGCGCAGATTGAGTCTCTCGACAGCTTCTGCAGGCAGTGAAAACCAAGCTTTCCTTAAATCTGAATGTCCAGGCTTTAAAACTCCAGAAGGTAGAAGAGAAATTGTGTCTTCAGTCTCCTTTATGTTTTATTTATATTCTTTAATGTTCCCCTGGTCCTGTGCCCAGTATGAAGGTTACTTTGTCCTTCAGAAATTCTGGCTGCCACTTAATGATTGTGGATTCTCTCCAGAACCAAGAAAATCCACTGCTACCTTCAAATGTACATTTGTGTTTATTCCCATATTGTGCACGTCAATTCTCAATGTAGGATATTAAAGCTTTAATTCGTAAAACAATTAAAAAAGGAAATTGTTTCAGCTTCCACTATATATATATATATCACTATTGCTATTGCACACTTAAACAAACTTTGTTCTTAAATGTTTGCATTAAATCATATAATCTGTTGCTGCTATTACAATTAGCATTGTATTATAAATTGAACGTAATCATGCCTCACCTTTGTGCCCTTTGCACCAACGCCTGGAGCTCCACGAGGTCCCTTTGGTCCTTCATAACCACGATCACCCTGCCACACAAAGGTTAGAGCAATCACACTGCATTCCATTACTGTTCCTAATCTTTAAGCAAAAAGAAAATAATCGAAGAAATACGTGATCACCAATAGTGCAGTAAATTATAAGAAAATCAGATCGCAACAGTATGTTGAACTCAAATGAAATTGGATCTGGTGGAATTATGTCTTGAGGTCACTTTAGAAACTCACAAGCCGTGCAGCTGTGCAGTGCCTGGGGCTTGCAAGCATTTGCAAGTGAAAACTGTACACTGTCTCAGTTCTGTCTAAACTGAAGACAGAAGGCTGACATGTTGTCATAAATTCTTCCAAAGGAAATCTGGTGCAGCTCCTCTATGGACAATAGACAATAGGTGCAGGAGTGGGCCATTCGGCCCTTCGAGCCAGCACCACCATTCAATGTGATCATGACTGATCATCCACAATCAGTACCCCGTTCCTGCCTTCTCCCCACATCTCCACTATCTTTAAGCGCCCTATCAAGCTCTTTCTTGAAAGTATCCAGAGAACTGGCCTCCACCGCCCTCTGAGGCAGAGAATTCCAGACTTGCATCTCACTGTGTGAAAAAATGTTTCCTCATCTCCGTTCTAAATGCCTTACCCCTTATTCTTAAATTGTAGCCCCTGGTTCTGGACTCCCCCGACATCAGGAACACGTTTCCTGCCCCTAGCATGTCCAAACCCTTAATAATTTTATGTTTCAATAAGATTCCCTCTCACCCTTTTAAATTCCAGAGTATACAAGCCAATCGCTCCATTATCTCAGCATATGACAGTCCTGCCATCCCAGGAATTAACCTTGTGAACCTACGCTACACTCCCTCAATAACAAGAATGTCCTTCCTCAAATTAGGGGGCCAAAACTGCACACAATACTCCAGGTGTGGTCTCACTATGGCCCTATAAGCTGAAGTATGAAGTGAAGAATTTTTGAAAAATGACATCTCCAGCTTGGCACTAGTCATTCACGAAGCAGATTGCAAGCTGACTTTTAATACTGAACAATAAATTCTCCAATTTAGGTAACTGAATATGTAATTTTCTAATTCTAGGTACTTGAACATTGAATTATCCAATTTTAGGTACCTGTTCTACTGCAATCTGATTTGTTTAAACTATGTCTTTCTGACACAAGGGAATTACATTTGGAAATTGTGACGTAATCACCAGTTCATTTCTGTATTATTGCAATGCTTCACTTCTGTTCCTTCCTGTCCTTTCTTTGAGCCAGAAAACATCTCCAGTTGTACTCTAGTGCAGCTCCCATCACCACAGATCATAAAATGTTTGTGGTCTCCTTGTGGTCTGTACTTGCTCCTCTGAAATTCACCTTTACTGTTTTCAAACTGACCTACAACATCCCAACAGGTCAACACTCTTGTGGACCAAAGTCAATAAACACACGACGGCCGGCTGCTGCTCACCATTGCCAGCCTCACGTAAATGAAATCTAACCCTCACAAATCATAAAACTCTTTGCCACAAGTAGGGGCATGTAACTTATGCACTTCCTCAGAAAGATACTGAAATGGAAAAATCAATACTGCTTTGTTCCCCCTGCAGCTGTCAACCAATGCAGAGTGTGTGTTGGAAATTATTGGGCGAGTTAGGTTTGCAAACTGAAAACTGAATCAGTTAGGTGCATGGCATAACCTGAAGAAAGGTCTCGACCCGAAACGTCACCCATTCCATCTCCCCAGAAATGCTGCCTGTCCCACTGAGTTACTCCAGCATTTTGTGTCTATCTTCAGTAAAATGAAGTCTGTGAGTCATACAATCAGTCTGACTCCAATGTTGACCTTTTCGTCCATTATACCAATTCCATTGCCTGCGTTCCATTGCCAAACACTGTTTTCGTCTGTGCTTGCCTATTTGCCTATGTCTAAATACCTCTTAAACATACTAATTGTATCTGATTCCACCTCTTCTAGCCGCATGTTCCAGATATAAACCACTCTATAACCACCCCCCAGATCCCTTTTAAAGCTTATTTTGTCACTTTAAACTTATGTCCTCTTACTTTTGATACCCCTACCATGGTAAAAAAAATGAATTTCTACTCCATCTATACCTCTCATAATCATATGCCCAGAAGTTTATGGAAGGAAATGTTGTACTTCACATGAGCCTTTCAATAAAAACCTGTGTAACAAATAATAAATCATTTCATCACCTCCTGCATAGGTAGATAGGTAGATTTAATGAAGTAATATCCAAACAATGTTTTCCCTGAGAATATATTTATAGGTTTTCATGATTTAGTTATTCAGAATTCACTTCTATACTTGCATACTTAGTAACCACCTGAAATGTTCTTAGAAATCTGTGTTAAAGGTTGAGCAAGTAATGTGTTGGCCTATGTATACTTTGAACAATTCTTAATACCCAAATTACATATAGCCTGTAGCAAGTACATAATAGTTTTAGCATGTGCAATACTCTGTTTAACAACATGTAAAGAAACATTGGCATGACAAAAATGCAACATATTTGATATACCCTGCTGGAGGAGAATTCCTTTCGTACATGTTCTAACGTTACCTTTGGTTAATTTTAGGTGAATCTTTTGCAGGAAAGAGAGATAATATGTATATTTAGAGCAACAGATTACAAATACCTTTAATCCTGGCCAACCTTCTCCAGGTAAACCACGATCTCCCTGAAGACCTTGAGGTCCTGGAGGACCCTGTACAAAGTGAATAAAATGTGAAATAATTAACAACGTTGAGAGCAGAAATGCAGGAAACAGATAAGGTACAGGATTCAGAATCCTGTAAACTATGGGAACAGGGAAGCTGCTGTTAATTCTCAGTCTTACGCTCCTGAACTATTCCATAGATGCCTGAACAACAATACATCTTCTGCATGAGTATGTTTGCAGCTCTCCAGGCTTAATACTGAATTCAAGCTTTTCCACCCTCTGTGGATCTTGCTCAGTTTCTTCTTTTGTTCCTTTTCTCACCTCTCTCTAATGGCCAGAATTTTAAATAATGGTTACCTTAATAACACGAGCCTCCTCCTTGTAACAACATTTCTCCCTCTTCTTTCCAACCCTCCCTTTCTGCAACTTGTCACACTTCTTTTCCTATTGAAGACTTTGATCTGAAATGTTGGCCCTGTTTATTTCTCCATGGCCACTGCTTGATCTGCTATTTCCAGCATATTCTGTATTTGTTTTGGATCTCAGGTATCTGCAATTTTTTTTGCTCCAATTAACTTTGGCTGTGATAGATTTGGAAAGCTTAAAAAATCATTTTTATAACTAACAAAAATCAAGTCAAAAGTGTTTTATTGTCATACATCCCAAAACAGAACAATGGAATTCTTACTTGTAGCAGCATGACAGATATGTAAGCATAGTCCTCAATAGATAACATAACAAACACCAAAAAGTTCAATAAATTAAAAAATATATATAGTGCAAAAAAAATAAAGCTCAAAGTCCATAGCGCAATCAAAGCAGTTCATATTTTTAGAAGTTTGTTATTTAACATGTAGGAGATACTCAATGGGGAAAGATTTGAAAGATCTCATTCCAAATGTTCAATCTTAGTCATTGGGATAACATGACCCAAAAAGATTAGTGGGTCTCATTAAACAAATACCAAACGGCAAAGTTTGTCCAATGAAAATCACATTGAAATTGATGCCTCATAATTCCTCCCCCTCCCGTACAAAACACACATGGTCACTGGGAAAACATGTAAACTCCACACAGACAGCACCCAACATCTGGATCGAACCCTAGGTTTATGGAGCTGTGAAGCAGCAGCTCCACCGCTGCGGCCAGGGGCAACTAGTATTCCAAAAAGGAGCAGATGTCTCATTCAGTAGAAATTGGTGGCTGCTATAACTCTTGTTGGACACAGTCAATACATCAAAACATCTTGTGTTCTGCTACAGTGAGATGGTCAGTTGCACAACAACATACATTGGAATGCACTAGGTAGATTGTGACCATTGTGTGATCCCTCCAGAGACTTGGTTCAAACAATGTGACATCAAGAAATTGCAGGCCCAGCACAGCCCAAAGGGTCTAGGTTAACATGTTAAGTAATGGTCCTGAGAGCTCGGTTGCTGAAACAAGGGTAGGTTGAGATAAAGGGGATTGGGATGTTCTGCACAGCAGATTGTGATCATTCTACACATATCATTTGGATTTTTCTTTATGTTTTACTGAAAACATATCCATAACGCATACATCATGTTGTAAATAATTAAATATTTTATCTTTAAAAAATGTAAATCATTTTTTGGTTTACATAAAAGTACCTCAATGATATTGTTCAAACATCAATTGAATAGAAACTAACGTTGAACCTGCACCATAATTATTTGATCACCTATTCAAGCCACTACTTGTTCTTTTGAGCAGAGATTAATACAGAGTAAGTCGCTCTATAAGTTCACTTTTAACATCAGGAATTCGAAGGGATAAACAAGTCATAGCAGTTCCTTGCTTGTTTAGGATTAATACAATCAAGGTTATCCACAAATGGTCTTTACATTTCTCAGCCATCAAATCGATCCAGAACTTAACACAGAAGTCAATTTTAAAACTAGGCTGCATATCATTAAACAAAATGCTTGCATTGCTTGTATTACAAGCAAGGTAGTAATACAAGTAAGACAAGGTAGAAGCTGGGAAAGAAGCAAGATTGAAATTTAAATGGTAAGAATGGTAGTTTTAATTCACATTCAATTCACTGAATGGTGGGCTATATAGAATATTAGGGGTATACTAGACTGAGTGGGACCTTGAGAAAAGAGAAAAGACGGGGAAGAGCCATGGGGGAGAGAGGGGTATCACGGGGGAGGGGGGCAGGAGCCAACAAGAGGGTCCAGAGGGGAAGGGGCCAGAGTTGTGGGGTGTTGTGATGGCAGTGCGTTTGGGACTAACAGCAGGCGCTGAACGCTCTCCTCTGCCAGGATCAGACTCGCCGCTTTCCGTTTGACAAGCTCCGAAAATTGTGTCCGGTTGGAGACTTTTTTTTTTTTTTTTTAAATTATATTTTTTATTAGAAGTTAATGCATATTGATACATATTAAGACAATTTAAAATGTAAGAAAAAAAAGAGAAACAAAAGAATTTACTATTCATCTCATACATTCTTAATATTTATAAAATTTACAGTCTTTCTTGTTTATACTTCTACATATTTTTTTTAATTATTTTTAATAAAGAAGGAAATTAATAGAAAGAAATAATAAAAGAAATTAAAATAATAATAAAAATAGAAAATCAATAATATGAGTGGAGTTTTAAACATTCTATTCTACATTGGAGATATATCGGTGATCTATTATATATAATTCTTCATCCATTCCCCATCCAGGTTTCAGTCAGGCCCTCGAACCGAGCCCATTTGTCCCTTTAGATAATCAATAAATGGAGACCATGTTCCTCTAAACTGATCTAGCCTGTCCGAGAGGACAAGTCTTAATCTTTCCAAATGAAGTGTCTCCGACATTTCTGTAATCCACATTTTAATAGTGGGGTTGGTAGGACCTTTCCAAAATGTTAGTATTAATTTTTTACCAATTATTAAACTATAATCGATAAAAATTTGTTGTTTTGTTGTTAGTGATTGATCAGTTTCTAATATACCTAATATAATTAATTTGGAATCTGGATATAGATTTGTATTAACTACCTTCGAAATTATCTTAAAAATTTCTGACCAAAAATTAGTAATTTTAATACATTTGGTAAATGAATGCGTTAGGTTGGCTTCTAGGTGATGACATTTGTCACATATAGCAGAAACATTTGGAAAAATTCTCTTCAGTTTGGACTTTGAGAGATGTAATCTATGTAAAATTTTAAATTGTATCAGAGAGTGTCTGGCATTTAATGAGCAGTAGTGTATATGTTGTAAACTTTCCTCCCATACTTCTAAACTAATTGATTGTCCTAATTCACTTTCCCATGCTTGCCTATATATTTCCGACGGTGGTGCATCATTTTCCAATAAAATATTATAAATATATGATATTAATTTTTCTGTGTTCGGATGTTTATTTAAACATTCATCTAGAATTTCTGTCTTTCTATTTCTAAATTCTTGTGTATTTGATTTAACATAATCTCTAATTTGTAAATATCTAAAATATTCTTTTGAGTGTAGTCCATATTTTTGTTGTAATTCTTGAAATGAAAGAAAAAGGTTTTCCCTACAGAGATCCCGTATCTTAATAATTCCATAATTTTTCCATTGTGAAAAACCTTTATCCATCCTAGAGGGTTTAAAAGTGATATTGTTTGCAATATGAAGATCCAGTGGTATACATTCCAATTTTAAAGATTTTTTTAATTGTTTCCAAATACGTATCCCATTTTCTATTATTGGGTTTCCTCTATAAGTTTTTTTAATGTAATTTGGTATTAGCAAATATAATCGAGCTAATTTCAAAAGGTAGGCAGTCTTCCTTTTCCAATTTTAACCAATTCGGCTGTATATCTAATTCTTCCAACCAAAAATTCATATTTTTAATATAAACTGCCCAATAGTAAAACATAAAATTAGGCAACGCTAAACCTCCACTTATTTTTGCTTTACATAGATGTTTCTTATTTATTCTATGGCTCTTATAATCCCAAATAAAATTTATAATTATAGAATCCACCTTCTTAAAAAATTTTTGGGGAAGATATATCGGGATCATTTGAAATAAATACAATAATTGCGGGAGAAAGATCATTTTTATCGCATTTATTTTACCTAACATTGAGATAGGTAATGTTTTCCAATATAGAATATTCTTAAGTAATTTATTCAATAAAGGTGGGAAATTAGATTTAAATAAAGAGTCATGTCTTTTTGTTACATAAATTCCAAGATATTTAATTTTTTCATTTGCTATCGTAAAAGGGAATCGTTGTAATATGTGTGAGTTATTTCCCATTATTGACATAAGTTCACTTTTATTCCAATTAATTCTATATCTTGAGAGTAGACCAAATTGAGTTATTAAATCTAGCAGGGTAGGTATACTAATTTCAGGCTTTGTAATATAGAGTAATACATCATCTGCATATAAAGAAATTTTATTTTCCGTTTCCTTGGTTTCATACCCATATATTTCAGGGTGTAGTCTCACACGCTGTGCTAATGGTTCTATTGCTAACGCAAAGAGTAGTGGTGATAGCGGACAACCTTGTCTACAGCCTCCGAATAAGTTAAATTTAGTTGATAACATTTGATTTGTTTGTATTCTAGCTGTCTGATTGGTGTATAATAATTTGACCCACGTTATAAACTTTTCTCCTAGCTGGAAGGATTCCAAAACCGAGAATAAATAAGACCATTCAACCTGATCGAAAGCTTTCTCTGCATCTAATGAGATAATTGCTAGGTCTTTACTGGTATTTCTTTTCGAGTATATAATGTTAAATAATCGTCTCAGGTTATATGAAGAGTATCGCTTTGGTATAAATCCAGTCTGGTCTGGGTGTATTATTTTGTTGATCACCATATTTAATCTTCGTGCTAATATTTTAGTTAATATTTTTTGATCAGTGTTTAAAAGAACTATGGCTCTATACGATCCTGGGTCCTCCAAATCTTTATCTAATTTAGGTATTAATGTAATAATAGATTCATTTAATGTTCCAGGCAATTTCTGTTGTGTATAAATGTGTTCATAAAGTGTCTTTAACCGTGGTATCATTAAATCATCAAATATTTTATAAAATTCCGAACCAATTCCATCCGGTCCTGGTGCTTTACCATTTTTTAATGACCTAATAGACTCTTCGATTTTTTTAATTGTTATTTCAGCGTTTAATGATTCTCTGTCTTCCATATCTAATTCCTTTAAATTACAATTTTTTAGAAATGTTTCTATTCCTATATGATTTTCTATCGTTTTGACTGAATATAAATTTTTATAATATTGCAGAAATCTCTCGTTAATGTCTTTGGTTTGTGTTAATAATTCCCCTGTATCTGATTTAACCCTATGGATTATTTTTTCTCCCTCCAATTTTCTTAATTGACGAGCCAATAATTTTTGTGGTTTATCTCCAAATTCAAATTGTATTTGTTTTGTATATTGATAAAGTTTTACAACTTGGTCTGATTGTATTTTATTTAATTTATATTTGAATGCAGAGATTTTATTATGTTTAATCATGGTTGGATTAGCAGCGTTTTCTATATCTAGTTGCTTAATCTCTTTTTCCAATGCCTGCTGTATCCTCCGATTCTCTTTGTTATAGAATGCTTGAGAAGATATCATAATTCCACGTGTATATGCTTTAAAAGTTTCCCATAGTAGTAACGGGGATATGTCTGGTTTGTCATTTGTTTCAAAGAAGATCTCAATCTGTTTTGTAATGTATTCTTGAGTTGTTTTGTCCTTCAAAATTTGTGGGTTGAGTCTTCCACCGGTCATCCTCAGCTCCAGTAAAGACGTGATGGCGCAGGAAGGGGCAGTCTGTCCCGGGGAGTGACAGGAGAAGAGACCAATCCCGCGGCGCTGACTGGCAGGAGAGAAGATCGATCTGCGCATGTGCGTTTTAAAAGATTTTTAAACGTCGCTAACTTTTCCATTATACTACCGATCGGAACGAAACATGTTGCACTCGCAGCACAGGAGAACGGTGAGTGAGCTGGCATAAAATTGTAGTGCTATCGCGTACCATTTTCGTGCAAATAGAAAAGACGCATAAACCGGAAGAGCACAAAATCAGAGTTTTAGTTATGTATAGATAAAATATTTTGTCGCAGATGATACATGAAAAATCTACACTTTTTTTGAATATCCAGTCTCCTCCAAGTATGTGTCACTTTGGAATATTTTTTGTTATATGTGTAACTCTCTGTGTTGACAATATTTGGCAAGTCTTTCATATGCAGTATCTGACTTACTGATAATCCAGGTTCACCAATCCCTGGTGGGCCAACAGGCCCAGGTCTTCCGGGGAAGCCAATGTCACCCTAAACAAAGAAAGGCAAATTGAACACCAAGTACAGGTTTCTTTGGATTACATATTATGTTAATTTTTTCTATTTAAATATTAACATTTTATAGGAGAAACCCATCTTCTCTGATGTGAATGAAATATAGCCTGAATTCCTGCACATTTAGTTGGAACAAAAAACATATTAGGGACTGCAACATTTTTATGACTGTATAAAGAAGTTCATGCCTGTTAAAATGTTTAGACTGCATTTAGTTGAGGTTAATATAATAGAGTAGCTTGCAAGAATAGTGCTTAGCCCTATTGATAACTAGTTGATTTGCAGGTATGAAGTACCTCATCTAAAGTCCACCATCTGAATTACTACTATAGACATTGTCAATCAACACCCCAATAATGGAAAACTGGATAAGATGACATTAATCAATAAATGATGAACAACTTCAAATTACTTACTTCGCAGCTATGATAATGTAGGAAAGGTCTCAGTTTATATTGCAACGTTCAAATATCTTTTGACATTTTATAGTCACAGTCATACAACATGGAAACAGGCCCCTCGGCCCAACTCGTCCATGCCAACTAAGATGCCCTTCTAAGGTAGCCTTATTTGCCCACATTTGCTCCATACTCCTCTAAACCTTTCCTATTCTTGCACCTGTCCAAGTGTCCTTTAAAAATGTTGTTTTGCTACCACTCTGTATTTTGAGTAATTTTATTAAAGCAACAGAAAAAATAATTATCTTCTGTAGCAATAATATTACAACTACAATTGGTCAGCAGATTAATCTAATTGGAAGAAAGTCCTTTGGAACCTTTATTGGATTCAAATTCTTAGAGTGTACACCAGGATACTGCTTTTCCCATTCTAGCCTACCCCCATATTTCCCACTTTATATATTAGCTTGACTCTACAAGTTCATTCCATGGACATCTGACGCAAGGGCATTGATCTGATAGCCAGTCTGAAGAAACATTCCGACCAGAAATATCACCTATCCATTCCCTCCATAGATGCTGCCTGACCCACTAAATTCCTCCAACACTTTGTGTTTTGCTCAAGATTTCAAGTTTCTTGTGTCTTCATTGATCTTTTTCTCTGATCCGGGTATTTCCAGCAATTTTTGTATTATTTCAGATTTCCAGCACCTGCAGTATTTTGCTTATGTCACTACAACAGAGATTTGCGTCAACATTTGCAGGGAATAAAACGTAACAGACAAACAGCCATCCACAATATCAAAGTAAATGAAGATGCAGGTAGACTGAGATAAGTGCTAGAACGATCAGCAGGTTGATTCTGTTTCTCGGTTCATAGATGTTACCTATTGAAGATTGCCATCATTTTCTGTATTAATGCACACACTGAGTTTACTATTTGGTAGTGACATTTTATACATTTTCCACCATGCATGAACTGTGATTTTTTAAAAAGATAGACATGTGAAATGCAGTATTATAAACGTCTCTCCGTAATTCTAAAACCGAGTAATATTGATTTTGTTATTTTATTGATTTGCTATTTAATCCGGTCCATACATAACTTACATTGGGTTTGAGACCTGTAATTCCCTGCTTACAAATATACTCCTTTACCTTTGGGCCAGGAAGACCAATTCCAGTTTCACCACTTAAGCCAGGTAGTCCAAGAAGTCCACGTTCTCCCTGATAAAACAGAACAATTGATAATTTTCTTCAATAAAGTTGCTTTATTACTGAGAGATGAATGCTAAAAGGTCAAATTGCCTTTCGCCATATTATGGCAAGCATTTGTTATTGCTCAATTTACACTGTGATGAAAAATACATAACATGCAATATGATTTTTGACATTAATTAAATTACAAAAGGACTGTATGAATTATACCCAGTCATCTGTAGAAGGAAAATCTTTAGGCCAAATCAAATCAACCAAGGAGATTCTGAACTAATCAACGGTTCCACGTAATAAAAGGATATGGGGTTGTCTTCTCAAAACAATCCATTTACTTTGTTGTTGTTAGTGATTCCCAGTTTCGGCAGGAATTGTACAAGGAGAAAATTAGCAGAGAAAGCAAGATACTGTGGGGCTGGTTTTAACCCAGGAGCAGTAGATTTCCAATGGGAGGAGTACACGACATCCATTAACTTTTTTCCGCCTTCCATCACAGTGAGGAATGTGGAGGAGTCACTGTGGTGGGAGATTTCAACCGTCACGTGGTCCACCCTGTTTCGACTAATGAAATCAACCCGATGTGCACAAACAAGATCAAATAGAACAAGATCAAATAGATCAAATAGAACAAGTTAGCCCAAAAATTGCAGTAATAGGATGAAGTTGTAAATCAATACCTAAGACTACAGAAATAGTATCAAAAATGTCTTTCCAATATTTTTCCAAAAGGGGGCAGGGCCAAAACGTATGGGTCAGTGAGGCCACTTCAGTTACATCTGTCACAGGTTGGGTTTATATGACCATAAAAACGAGCCAACTTATCTTTTGACATATGAGCTCTGTGAACCACCTTGAATTGTATCAAAGCGTGTCTTGCACACATTGAAGAGGTATTGACTAATTGAAGAATCCTCTCCCATTTCTCGATAAAGAAGTTTGGAGTTCTCTTTCCTAGTCATTCTTAATTTTATCAAATGTATCTATTTGTAATTTCAAAATCAACTCATAAATAGTCGTTATTAATCCTTTCCGATACGGGTTCAACTGTAAAACATTTTCCAAAATTTTGGTTTTATGTGGTAGCGGAAAAAGGGGTAGAGTAGCCTTCAAAAAGTGTCTAATTTATAAATATCTAAAAAAGTGTGAATTAGGTAAGTTATGTTTATTGGAGAGTTGTTCGAAATACATAAAACAACCCTGCAAGAACAAATCACAAAAAGCTACTAAACCCTTCCTCTTCCATAACAAAAATACTTGATCAGTACTAGATGATTGAAAGAAAAAATTGGATAAAATAGGACTCGATAAGATAAAGTCATTTAGTCCAAAAAACGTACGAAATTGAAACCATATTCGAAGCGCATATGTCTTATTATTGGGTTAGTCGTATATTTATTCAATCTCGTAATTGTGAAAGGTAACGAGGCCCCTAGAATAGAGACCAATGATAGCCCTTGTAAGGAATCACATTCAAGGTTTATCCATCCTGGGCATTGGGTATGTTCTAAATATTTTGTCCAAAATGTTAAATAACGAACATTGACCAAACCGACATTTTTTTATTATTTCTGTAAATATTTTTTTTACTTAGTCTGGGATTTTTATTCTGCCATATATATGAAGAAATTTTGGAGTCTATAATGTCAAAGAAAGATTAAAATTGAAATAAATTGATAAATTTATTGAAATAAATAAATTGAAATAATATTAAAATAAAAATCGGTATCGTCTGAAATAAATACAGAAATGTAGGTAAAATGAACATTTTAATAGCATTGATTCAGCCAATTAGGAATTAGGACATCGGTGACCATTTAGTAAACTGATGTTTAATATGGTCAATTAAAGGCATAAAATTGGCTTTATATAAATCCTTGTGTTTCTTGGTGATCTTAATACCTAAATAAGTAAAACTTTGGGTAGTCAATCTAAATGGAAACTGACCATAATTCAAAACAAGATTATTTAATGGAAAAAGCTCACTCTTACTAAGATTTAGTTTATAACCAGAAAAACTACTAAATTGATTAAGTAATGCTACTATTGTCGGAATAGATTTCTCAGGGTTAGAAATAAATAATAACAGATCATCTGCGTAAAGAGATAGGTTATGTGTCTTATTGCCGTGGACAATACCAAAAATATTAGGGGATTCCCTAATAGCGGTGGCTAAAGGTTCCAAAGCAATATCAAATAGTAAAGGACTTAAGGGATAGCCCTGTCTAGTACCCCGAAAGAGCCTGAAAAAAGAGGATCTCTGATTATTAGTAAATACTAATGATATGATATATCAGCTTGATCCAAGAAATACATTTTGGACCAATCTTAAATTTTTCAAGTGTATTGAATAAATAATCCCATTCTACTCTATCAAACGTTTTCTCGGCATCAAGTGAGATGACACATTCTGGGATTTTATTAGACGCTGTATATACAATATTCATTAATCTCCTAACGTTAAAATATGAGTAATGATTTTTAATAAAACCGTTCCGATCTTCAGAGATAATTTGCAGTAAAATCTTTTCCAATCTCATAGCTAATATTTTGGAAAGAATTTGGAAATCTACATTTAACATTGATATAGGTCTATATGATGACACTTCAGTAGGGTCTTTATCTTTTTTAAGAATTGAAGAAATAGAAGCTTCATAAAAAGATTGTGGTAATCTATTCCTTAAAAGGGCTTCTTTAAATACCTTACGTAGCCATGGAGACAATAAATTTGAAAAATATTTTTAAAATTCTACTGTAAACCCATCTAAACCGGGAGCTTTACCAGAAATCATTGAAAAGTTTGCTTTCTGTGTTTCTTCTTCCGTGATGGGATCATCTAACAACAGAGACTCATTATATGGTAAATTTGGTAAATTCAGTTTCTTTAAAAACTCATGCATTATATTGGAATCAGTAGGAAGATCTGATTGGTATAGGGAGGTATAAAATTCTTGAAAGGATTTATTAATTACGTCAAAGTCTACAGTTACTGTACCATCCCGTTTTCTCACTTTAGTAATCTGACACTTGGCCGACACTGCTTTCAACTGATTAGCGAGTAATTTACCTGATTTTTCGCCATGTATATAAAATTGACTTTTGGTTTTAAGTAACTGGTTCTCAATCGGTGATACTAATAACAAATCATGTCTCAATTGAAGTTCAACTCTATTCTTGTAGAGCTCTAAACTAGGAGCTTTTGAATATTTTTTAATCAATTTCTTTAATCTCGTCAGCCAATGTTCCTATTTCTTTTTGATTTTGTTTTTTTAATCCCGCGGAGTATGAAATAATTTGTCGACGAATATATGCCTTAAGAGCATCCCAGACTACACTATTGGATATTTCTTCAGTAGAGTTTGTCAAAAAGTAAAAAAGCAATCTGATCTTTCATAAAATTAATAACATTTAAGTCTTGAAGCAAAGTAGCGTTAAAACGCCATTGTTTAGCACTAAACTTGGAATCAGGTAGATTGATTGATAGTTTCAAAGGTGTGTGATCAGAGATAGCGATTGCGTCATACTCACATGCAGTGACCGATGAAACTAGCCAAGAATCTAGTATAAAATAGTCAATCCTAGAATAACTATGATATACATGAGAGAAAAATGAAAATTCTATGTCTCCTATAACCTTGATGTGCAAAGCCTGTCTTCTGTGAGCAAGGAAGAGATATTTTTATTCATTTAAGTCACATCGCTCATCCTACATGTTCATATTTCACTTCCTAATTACCTCATCACTTCCTAATCTCAGCACCTGCATGTATGTAGAATTCAATAATTCATTCTCCATACAATGCTTAATCTACCAGCTATGCTCATCACTCAGGCTGCTGCCACGGGGCTATTGCTCATGTTCAAGGCTATTTCAATTTAAGAAATAGCACATCAGCAATTTCCAAGAACATGGATACATGACATGAGTCCATGACATTCCTAGTCCTATAAAACCTTTGTCTCCTATCAAAGGAAAACGCTTGCCTTCAAATCATAGGGTCATGCAACAGGAGTAGAATTAGGTCATTCGGCCCACCAAGTCTACTCCACCATTCAATGATGGCTGATCTATCTCTCCCTCCTAACCCCATTCTCCTACCTTCTCCCCATAACCTCTGACACCTGTACTAACAAAAATCTACCTATTTCTGCCTTAAAAATATCCACTTACTTGGCCTCTACAGTCTTCTGTGGCAAAGAATTCCACAGATTCACCACCCTCTGACTAAAGAAATTTCTCCTCTTCACCTTCCTAAAAGAACGTCCTTTAATTCTGAGGCTATGACCTCTCGTCCTAGACTCCCTCACTAGTGGAAACATCCTCTCTATCCAAGTCTTTCAATATTCTGTCTGTTTCAATAAGGTTTCCCCTCATTCCTTTAAACTCCAGTGAGTACAAGCCCAGCACCGACAAATGCTCATCATAGGTTAACCTACTCATTCTTATAATGACACCAAATTACACCAAAGAAGCATTCATAGTTTGAAGAAATCTTTTAAATTCTGGAATTTTCAACGTATTCAAATTGAATTAAATTCCATTCTGCTATCGACTCACCAAATGGCATAATATTTTAAATGGTTTATTAGTCTCATGATTGGAACTATAACAATGCAGTTTTCAAAATTTTCACTCAAATAAGAACTTGAATTGCAAATATTTCATATAATGTGTATGTGTGGAGTTTTTCACATGGGTTTGTGCCGAGTGCTCCGGTTTCCCCCTGCATCCCAAAGCCATGCAGGTTTGTAGATTAACAGACCAAAGTAAATTTACCCCTAATGTTTAGGGAGTGAATGAGAAATTGGGATAACATGGAACTAGTATGAATGTGTGATCATAGCTACATCGACAATAGGTGCAGGAGTAGGCCATTTGGCCCTTGGAGCCAACACCGCCATTCAATGTGATCATGGCTGATCATCCACAATCAGTACCCCGTTCCTGCCTTTTACCCATATCCCTTGATTCCGTTAGCCCTTAAATCTAACTCTCCTTTGAATGCATTCAGTGAATTGGCCTCCACTGCCTTCTGAGGCAGAGAATTCCATAAATTCACAATTCTTTGGGTGAAAAAGTTTTTCCTCATATCAGTTCCAAATAGCCTACCCCTTATTCTTAATCTGTGGCCCCTGGTTCTGGAATCCCCCAACATCAGGAACATGTTTCCTGCATCTAGCGTGTCTAATCCCTTAATAATTTTATATGTTTCTATAAGATGCCTCTCATCCTTCTAAATTCCAGTGAATACAAGTCCAGTCGCTCCATTCTTTCATCATATGACAGTCCCACCTTCCCGGGAATTAACCTCGTGAACCTACGCTGCACTCCTTCAATAGCAAAAATGTTCTTCCTCAAATTAGGAGACTAAAACTGCACACAATACTCTACGTGCGGTCTCACCAGGGCACTGTGCAACTGCAGAAGGACCTCTTTGCTCCTATACTCAACTCCTCTCGTTATGAAGGCCAACATGCCATTAGCTTTCTTTCAGATGGCCAGTGTGGACCCGAAGGGCTGACAGGCCTATTTCCATGTGGTATCTCTCAACTAAACTAAGTTGCTTCTAACCATGCTTGAAACGTTCTGATAATAATAACAGTTAGGCACAGTTAGAAAGGTTAGTTTGGTAATATTAACAGTTGGGAATATTGATTTAAGAATGTCATGCCAGAGACAAATACTGATCCTCAACTTATCACAGAACTTCAAATCCATTAGTAAAAATGTCATCATCAATATTTCAGCATTCATTTGAAATGCTAACACGATTTATTATGTTCTTTGTGTAGAATATCAAAGAAAAAACCAATACGTATAGATTTCCATCAGTCAATAAAAATTGCTAAACAATTTCAAACGATCCCACATAGTTCATGATTACTTTAGAATTCTGAACAATTTTAGATATATTGAGTCCTAAAATATTAAAATTATAAATAACCAAGTAAATAACTTAGTACTATGCTCAGATACTAAGGCAGGGCAATCGATTTTGCTGTATCCCATTAAATGTTAATGGTGGAAGACGTTGCAAAAATTAAACTGATATCTAAGCAGATGTTGGGAAAGGTGTGGGTGGGAAGGTAGAGAATGGAAATGGGCACAGTCTAGTCACAGCTTGCAGTGGTTCCATAATACGGTCAGTTCAACCTACTTAGAACTCCAGAAGACAAATTCTTCCACCAACTTAGAGCCAGGGAATCTATGAAAAGAATCCCACAGCTCACAGGCAGCAAAGGAATTAGGATTTAACCTAAATTTTGTGTAGGTTTTATTCTGGAAGCAGCCAATTAATTTTAATCACCCCAGGTCATCTTCACATTCCACCTATGTCTAACCAAGAATAAGAAATTATTTACATTTTGATGAATGCATGCTTGGTCCTCCTTAAAGTTTTGAAAATTTTAAGTCTTACTATCTCTCATACTCTTAAATATAATTAGCACAAATAATCTGAAGATATTCCTAATTTGGTTTCCTCTTTTGTATACTCAATATTCTTGCCCGACAACAACACTTTAAACTTCAAGCTATTAAAGAATAGAAAAACTCACTTGGCTCCCTCTTGCAATTCTTACAGGAAAATTATAGGCAAATCTTTTCTAACCATTACTCTGCAAACTGAGTTTCTTTTAATCACTTTATTTTCTTTTGAGCCTCCATTTGCTACTCTTCACAGATTCCTCTTCCAATCGCCATTGGAACTAATTTCTTGCCAAAGTCACTGATGGTTAGCACTCCTTATTTCTGTCGGCATGCCAATCAGGATTTCAGCCTTTTAACACAAATCTTAATTGCACATAATCACTGGAACTTGTTTTACCTATATCTAGCCTTATTTCTTCCACACTCAAACCAATCTTGTGTCTCAAACTTACTTATGCAATGTAATTACAAATAGGATGATGAAATCCATCCGGGACAATCTTGACTAAAACAATATTTTTAATTGATATGCTTCCAATGCCAAGAATGTTCTTGTGTATGGAGTACAACAGCGGTAGGGTTCCTATTTGTCTATGATAATTTGTATAAAAATTGATAGATGCCCTGCACATCCCAAAAAAAGGGTTAAAAAAATATGATAGAGGTCGTTCGACGAAAATAATAGATCACAGAAGGTATATTTTTTAACAGTTAATTGTCTTGCTAAAGCTATTAAACTTGAAATAGCACAAATTATTACTCTACAGGCAATGAACTCTCGACTTGATCCATCTATATCACTACCCCATGCAAAGCACTTACGCAGCCCACAAATGTTGGTGAAATTTTGATCATTTTTTTCCAATCAGCGATGATAAAGCCACTTTTCTAACTTACCATAGAACTGAAAAGCTACACACTTAAATCTGAAAATAACAAGATCAAAAATAAAATTATTTACACTACTTAAGAATTCAGAGCTATGATTTTCTGACAATACTCAAATTTATTTTCAGTATCTTCTTTCTGCACTTTAATAGAAAGAATTCTAAGACAAATGTAATTACCTTTTGTCCTTGAACACCTTCAGGCCCATGTTCTCCAGAAGGTCCAGGATAACCCTTAAATGTAGCATAAAATTAAATGAGTACTTTGTGAATGCTAGTGTAACTTCTTGTTTATCTAAAAGGCAATCTAGGTTCCATAACTCGTTATAACATTCACCTATTACGCAAAATAATTAGGATAATTCATGTTAAAAAGTATGAATAATACCAAAATAAAGTCATACCAAGCAGATATTTTATTCTAAAATAATTTTAAAGATTTGCTTATGAATTATAAAAGCATTGTTTAATACATTTACTGTGGCAAATAGTAACATTGTATTTAATTATTAGTGTCACATTGAGGTTTTAGAAATAGATTGCTACACAGTTCCAACAGGCAAATAGGTATTCTTGAAAGGATTCTTAATTCTTACTCTTGAAAGTATCCTAATTTCTTATTAAAGAAATAATAGGGAGGAATTGGCAAAAACAGAGAGCGGTGACTTTGTTATAATGTTTTCCAAATGATTGAAATTGTCATTAAGATTTTTCAGTAATCTATTTTATATCACTCTCTTCATTCTCTAAATGATGTTCTGCTCTTCTGCTTATGAACAAAAGTGTGGACGGGTAACATAGTCAAAATGGCAATTCATACTCGGTGTAAATTTCAGGTATCTAAATGGTTGCACTGATGAATTGTTCCATACTAATGAGCTAAGATTTGGAACATAGTCAGCTATATGTGCAAGCATGTCAATTAGATTTTAATTTTGAGTATCCAACCATCTCTAGCAATGAAGATACGGTCTATAAGCTTTAAGTAATATTTGTTTTAACCTGTGCTCCTCTCAGTCCCTTGGGACCAGGTGGACCTTCTGAACCCTGTTGAGAAAAAAGACAACACTGAAATTCTGGCACACATTTTCTATACATTTTCTACAAATGGATAATCTATTAAGTCCATTTGAATGGAAAGATGCAGCATGGAAACAGGCCATTCGGACCTCAGAGTCACCTGTTCATGCTAGTTCTATGTAATCCCACTTTCACATTCATTCTCTACACACACGGAACAATTTATAGAGGCCAATTAAACTACAAAACTGCATATCTTTGGCACATGGAAGGAAGCCGGAACACCCGAAGGAAACCCATGTGGTCATGGGGAGAACATGCAAATCACACGTAGATAGCATCCGACATTCCAGAGATTCGCCAAACTCCAAACTTTCCAAAGAAAACTCCAAAGATTCACCACTTCCGCTCATAGATATTTTTCCTCATCTAAATGGCCAGGCTTATTTTGACACTGAGACCTTGGTTCCTCAGCAAGGGAAAAAACATCTTCACTGTCTCCAGCTTGAGAAGGTTTATAAGAATGTTTAATGTTGCAAAGAAGAAATCTTTATTCCTGCAAGTAAATCCTCTTGTGATAAAGGTCAGCCTACCATATGTCTTCCTTGTCACTTTGTACGTTGGCTTTCACTGCCCTGCGCACAAAGATAGCTAGGTCCTTGAACATCAATGTTACCCAACCTCGCAACATTTAAAACACGTCTGCTTTTTTGTGCATCGAAGTGCACAACCAATTCTCTTTCCATGACATCCGATCTACCTTATTCTGGTACAATCACTCAGCTTCACTATATCCACGTCCCTATACATCCCTCTCCCAATTCAAAATCCCACCAAGTTCAGCATCATTAGTAAATTTGGGTATACAACATTTAATCCCTCCAGCCAAATTGTTGATATAGATTTTGAATAGCCGAGTTATATCTTGCTATAAACAGTTTGAATAGAACTAAAATGGTACATACTCTGTCACCTTTGGTTCCTGGAAGGCCACATTCCCCTCTTTCACCCTTTGAATTAAAAGCAAAGTTACAATTTAAAGTATTGGTTATTTTAAGCAATTGGGAATTATTCAATTATCCAGAACTCCTTAGCAATTGCAGAATCATTGATGTTAATAAATACATGTTTTTCTCAATAAATATGGTCTTACAAGTTATTTCTGGAAACAGAAATCCATTCTCATTCTAATGCTGAAGAGTGGTTGGGGTGACATCAACCATGCCAAAAAATTTGATGAACTAGCACCTGTTAAGCCTGGCAAGTACCAGATAACCATGCTTTTAGCGCAGTTTTTCTTTAAACCAAGATTAATACTTTTAAACCATGTAGCGAGATTATCAGAAAAACAAATATAATTTTCTACGGAAGAGCTATCATTGCTTTTTATGTTAGAAGTAAATGCACGTTATTGCACCAAATAATTTTCATGCCTAAATAAGAAAATGAAATTAAACAGAAATGGACAGATATGGCAAATTCACATTTGCTACCTATTATGGGAACATTTCATCTCTGTCCTATTCAGTCTATCAAGTATATGAAATAAAACATGATTGTTGTCATGGTCTTAAACTAGTTTCAGCAAATTGTTACTGATTGTCACCTCCCAGAACATATCTTTTATAGTATACTAGCAAACCCAGCATCATATAAAAAAATATTAAGCAAAATTATTAAATTAACATCGCCTATTATTATTTCTTGATTTGATCAGGAAATAATGCTGATTTCCAATGCTGGTGCTGTCTAGCAATGTGGACCAAGGCCTTTTAAATAAAGTGTTTCAGTCATTCTACATACCTGTTCACCCTTGTAACCAGCTCTACCCTATAAATGAGAAAATAACTCTTTAGAAATGTATATATTTAACAACATAAGCAATACTGCATATATTGCAGAACACTTCCTGACACAAAGCCATTAGCTCCAAATAAGCAATTTAAAAAATACTAACAAAGTTATTTTTTGTTTGCATTTTTCCATATGATACAATGAAAAAATAGAGTTGGTCTTTCCTGTGCTACTCTAAATAAATATACAATCAAATAATTAATGGCTTTTGAATATAGATTGGCACATGTTAATACTAACTTTCATTGGAACCTTTTATTTAAATAACATAATGTGCCGCCCCCCCCCCCCCCCCCGCATGACAAGGTAGGGATCCTTTCTATGTCATAATATGTAATATAGATCATGGTGTAACTTTAACGAAAGAAAGATATAAAATGAATATATATTTTAAGATAAAAATTGATATTTTGTGGAGAAATATATGAATGAACGTGCAGCAAAGACTGACAAATGAAATTGATGTGCAGCTCAACTAAGACCTAATCAAATCTAGGTACAGGAAGGATTGAGTTGATATGAGCAACTAAATAAAGTTAGTGATAATGAATACAAAAAAGGTAGAAAATGCTGGAGTAACACAGTGAATCTGGCAGCATAGCTGGAGAACATGGAAAAGTGACGTTTTGGGTCTTGGACTTGGACTTGGACTTGAAGGGTTCCAACCCAAAAACTTCACCTAAGGAATAGGTGACGTTCCAGGTCGAGCCGTCTGGAGAAACGATACTGCCTGACCCCACTGAGTTACTCCAGCATTTTGTGTCATTTTTCATAAACCAGCATCAGCCGGTATTTTATTGTTACATGTACATGTCCAACACCTTTTACCCGGCAACCGGTAGTTCGGCCCCTCCTTTAATTGGGACAAAATTATGGGAGCGCACTTGAAATCCATCCCCCCTCCCTCCCGAAGTTCCCCTGAAAATGTGGCGCTTAGATTGGGTGAGGCGGCAGGTCTCTACCTCATCGGGACTTCAACGACGATTGGCGGGTTGAATTTGCCACATGGGGCTGGGGCTCTGGAACTCCGGCAGATCCATTCACATATTCAACTTCCACGGCCGACTTTGCAGGCCGGTCTCTCGGCCCCCCACCCCCCCCCCCCCCCCCCCACCCCCCCGAAAGCCATGATCTCGGTTGGTCCGGTAAAACGGATACTCCAGAAAGGCTCTGGAACCAAGGGTGCTTAACAATCTGTGGTGGACCTGTACTAAGATGCAGTGAAAAAAAATCTCTTGTTTTGGTTATTATCCAGCCCGATCACACCATACGTTAGTGTCATCAGGTACATACATGAGTACAACAGGTAATGCAAAAGAGAAAATAAACAAAGTGCAGAATATAGGGCCGGTGTGGATATAAAAAAAAATACAAGGTTGCAATGAGGTAGATTATAAGATCGGGAATACATCTATACATCATCGGTAGTCATTTAGTACAAGTACAAATTGTACCTCCACTCCATCCCGTCCAGGAATTCCACTGAGACCTGCTTCACCCTGATAAACACAATATTACATTTATCAACTATTAAGTTGCTTGTGGAATAAAATATAACATATGGCACAAGAAGACTGATTATTTGCTCAACACAATAACTTAAAATGTTGGCATTCATAGTAAAAGGATTTGAGTACAAGAACAGGGAGGTTTTACTGCAGTTGTACAGGGTCTTGGTGAGGCCACACCTGGAGTATTGCGTACAGTTTTGGTCTCCTAATCTGAGGAAAGACATTCTTGCCATAGAGGGAGTACAGAGAAGGTTCACCAGACTGATTCGTGGGATGGCAGGACTTTCATATGAAGAAAGACTGGATAGACTCGGCTTGTACTCACTGGAATTTAGAAGATTGAGGGGGGATCATATAGAGACTTACAAAATTCTTAAGGGATTGGATAGGCTAGATGCAGGAAGATTGTTCCCGATGTTGGGGAAGTCCAGAACAAGGGGTCACAGTTTAAGGATAAGGGGGAAGTCTTTTAGGACTGAGATGAGAAAATCATTTTTCACACAGAGAGTGGTGAATCTGTGGAATTCTCTGCCACAGAAGGTAGTTGAGGCCAGTTCATTGGCTATATTTAAGAGGGAGTTAGATGTGGGCCTTGTGGCAAAAGGGGTCAGGGGGTATGGAGAGAAGGCAGGTACAGGATACTGAGTTGGATGATCAGCCATGATCATATTGAATGGCGGTGCAGGCTCGAAGGGCCGAATGGCCGACTCCTGCACCTATTTTCTATGTTTCTATGTTTCTAAAATAACGGTACCTTATTTCCCTTTGGACCTGGAGCACCATCCTCACCAGGGCGTCCTTTCTTCCCCTGAAAGAGCAGAAAAATATATCAAACTAAATGGTTTTGAATGAAAAATCATATTTCTGACATTTCAAAGATAAAATAAGCACACTATTGTAATGGTCAACATAGATATCAACCTCTGAACAATGGAGGTGAATAACAACATAAAGAGGCATATTACTACTTTGTTAATAATATAAAAGTCACATAATTTTTGCTGCTAGATTTAGTGCTTCCTCATTCAACAATCACTCAATAGCACATGACATAAACATACAATGAATCAAAGAAATATGTGCTAAGTGTCGAGAACAGATTAAAATAGTTTTTTGAAACTTATCACCTTTTTCTTAAATCACAAAACTGTTGATGTTGCACAAATAATGAGTAATGATGAAAGAGAGTAGGTGGGGGTTGGAAAATCTGATTGGTGCCAAAAACAATTATCTTGCTCGCAACATCAGCAAGAGTAAAGTTCACTTTAGATGGGGAAAGCCAAGGATCCACGGTCCTGTCTTCATTGATAGGTTGGCAGTGGAGAGAATCAACAACACTAAGTTCCTGGCCATGCATATATATCTCTGAAGATGTCTCCTGGGCCAAGCACATTGATGCAATCATAAGGAAAGATCACCAAAGCCTTTATTTCGTTAGAAGATTGAGTTGATTTAGTATGTTACGAATACTCTCTTGAACTTCTCTAGGTGTATGGTAGAGTATATTGACTGGAATCACAACCTGCTTTGGCAACTCAAATGCCCAGGATTGAAGAAGATTACAGAAATTGGTGGACATTGTCTGGTCAATCACTGACCCTCCCTGCCAAAGAGATCTAAAGCTGCTGTCTCAAAAATCAGCCAGCATCATCAAGGATTCTCGCCACCCTGGCCACACCCTCATTTTATTCCAATCATCAGGTAGAGCCTGAAAACCATGATCACCAGGTTCAAAAATAGCTTCTACCCAACAACCATCAGACTCTTGAATATTCCACTATACTAGCCTCAATTATCAACTATGGACTGTCTTTGGTTGCACTAAGGACATCAGGCATTTTTCACTGGGGTTATATAATTTATTCATTTTTTTGTCTA
>OY740787.1:66047947-66184092 GCA_963514005.1 Raja brachyura
CTCTTGAAAGAGATTTATTGGTTTAAAACTCTCCTAAAAAAAGGAGGCAGATATGATTGTTTTATAAATCTATACAATGCAGCAAAAAAAAGACTGTTGGAAGAACGCAGTGGTTCTCCCGACATAAGTCTCCAAATAAAGCAGCAGTCTGGCCCTATTTAAATATTGTGTTTAGATCTGGCTACCGCAATTCTAAATTGTTGGTGCCCAAAATTAATCACAAGCTTAACCGGGGACAAGATAAAATGTTCTTGAAAAGATCTGGGCAAATAAGAATTTTAGTTATTCAGAATGAATGGAGAAGCTGGAGTTGTTTTGTTTACAGTGTGGAAAACTATTGGGAGATTTGATAGAGGTGTTTGAAGCCATTAAACGCTTAAAGTAAACAAGGATAAACATTTTCCAATGGCCAAACGGTTGAAGTAAGACAGAGTCAATGAATGTTTGGACTTAACAACAGGATAAAATATTTAATCAAAATATTTGCATTTAAATTCACTTCTTAATAGTTGGCAGACAAAAAAGATTTAGTGGTAGTTTTTAAAAAGAGAATGAGATTAAAGGTTTTGAGGAAAAGTGGCAGGGATACGGGGAAAGGCTTTCAAATTAAAGTCAGGCCAAGTTAGTAAAGATTGTACATGGTAGTCAGAATAACAAACTACACCAGCACCAGGTGGACCTCTTTCTCCTTTTTCACAGAAGCATTTTGGTGTTTTGGGGCACTGAAACAAATTTAAAAAATCATCATAAAATTAGATGCAATGCAGCTTCCTTCGTACAAGTCAAAATTACAAAGGAAAATCAATTTGTGACTCAAGAACATAAAAACTGAATGCGATTTCTGAAGTGGTCAAAGTTACAGATTAGAGATAGAATTCCAGACTCGTACTAAAGTTAAAATTTAAGGATTGAAGTGAAATGTTTGAAATATTAAAATATTGGCTCAGAGGAAGGAGACATAAATAATGGTCAGGTATCAAAATGCCAGGAAGTGACTGGTGCAATTTTATAACGTTATTTTGGAATACCAATAATTTGTTGCAACAATGAATGAGTTAGATGACTGGATAGGCAACCATATATTTACATTCACCAACAACACAAAGATTGGAACCATGGTGAGGAGTTGTAGACAGAAGCATTAAATTACAACCAGGTCCAGTGAGCAGACAGATCATAACTGGAATACAGCATGCAGTTTGTGCTTCGGGAAAGATGTATCGTTTTTTGAAGGGAGATCTAAAGAGATTTATCCAAATCATAAGATGGACCTTTAGGGATGTTTATGTCACAGGGAGTGATTATATATCTGGCATTGCATTTCCTTGACATTAGAAAGTTAAGAGTGAGCTTAAAGATTTCAAAACACGATCGGGAACTGACAAGACACAAAATATCTCTTTTATATAGAGACAAATCCTTTAGGGGCAATGTTAGCAAAACACTTCTATATCCCAAATGATAGCAGAAATCAGAGATGCACAACTGACAACTGATGATAGGTCTGTTACTGAATTTAGTTTAGTTTAGAGATACAGCATGGAAACAGGTCGTTCGGCCCACCAAGTCCACACCCCACCATCGAACACCATCGACTATCAATTGAGGATGGCGCAACATTAGAGTTGCTGCCTTACAGTGCCAGAGATCCGAGTTCAAATCCTGACTACAGGTGCTGCCTGTACAGTGTTTGTACATTCTCCCCGTGACCGCGTGGATTTCCTCCCACAATGGTGCTCGAGTTTCCTCCCACATTCCAAAGATATGCTGGTTTGTAGGTTAATTGGCTTCTGTAACTTGTCCCTAGTGTAGGATGCGAAACTGAGATAGCATAAAATTAGTGTACATGTTGGTCGGTGCAGAATCAGTGGGCCATTGTGCCTGTTTCCACACTGTAATTCTAAACTAAACTAAGTCACACTAATTAGTGTGAATTAATTATCCCACTTTCACATTCACTCCCTGCACACTAGTGCCACCCCATTTTACAGAGGCCAATCAACCGATAAATATTAAATCCTATGTTGATAGACTTTTACGCAACAAATGTACTGGGTCAAATTCTCCACTGATAATTTTCGTGCAACAATTGTTCATAACTGAAAAACTCCTGACCAGAAACTGTAAAAAAAACCTTCTTGTGAAAACTGTGCACAGCTTAGTTGGACTGCTCGTGGAATTCAACAGGACAGCTTGAACTTTGCATACTATCCCAGCCTCAGGCTGGGAAAACCCATCTGCTGAACTTACGCCAGGTCAACTTGACATAAGTGAGTGAGTCCATTGAAATCCATCATAGAAATTAGCTGTCAGGAGATGGATGTGCGTAATCACTCATTGCAAATAATATATTTTTAGAAGTTCTGAAGTGTTTCAAGCACCAAGCAGTTTTGAATGCGTGATAAGTATTCAATTCAATCAGCTGGTGAGCTGGTCAGGTGAATCTCATCATTGCCACCCTACCTTTGTGGGGTGACAATGTGCATGGTTATTTGAGCTGGGCAAGACCCTATTCTGCCCTTGTTTCTGAATATAGCTAGAACAAACTTCACAGCAGAAGAAACAGCATGGTCCAGAGCGTAGGTAACTCAGGAGTAGCTAAGGAGCTGCCCAAGAGCAGATGCAAGGAGTTATATCACAGGTCTCACCAAATTTATCTATGGTCTAACTATGATCTCACCAAATAGTGATACATGCTCAAGTGATCAAATAGATCATTCATGTTCCCATCTTCCAGTAGAAGTTTGGAATGAGTAGAGTCCACTCAAAACACTGGGGGAATATGATGAATGTCAACAGGCTCCGGGGATATATTGCACTGATTGTTTGCTTTAAAATTGGGCCATGATAATCATCTGAAGTAATATGGAAGGTAGACAAAAAGACTAGAGAAACTCAGCGGGTGAGGGAATGGGTGACGTTTCGGGTTGAGACCATTTCTTCAGACTGATGAGAGGATGGCGGGGGGGGGGGGGGGGGGGGGGCAGGAAGATGAAAGGAAGAGGCGGAGACAGTGGGCTGTGGGAGAGCTGGGAAGGGGAGGGGAAAGAGGGAGAAAGCAAGACTACCTGAAATTGGACAGGTCAATGTTCATACCGCTGGGGTGTAAACTACCCAAGTGAAATATGAGATGCTGCTCCTCCAATTTATGGTGGGACTCACTCTGGCCATGGAGGAGGCCCGGGACAGAAAGGTTGGATTCGGCATGGGAGGGGAGTTGAAGTGCTGAGCCACCGGGAGATCATGTTGTTTATTGTGAACTGAGCAGAGGTGTTGGGCGAAATGATCGCCAAGCCTACGCTTGGTCTCACCAATGTAGAGCGGCTGACACCTAGAGCAACGGATGCAATAGATGAGGTTGGAGGAGGTGCAGATGAACCTCTGCCGCACCTGGAAAGGCTGCTTAGGTCCTTGGATGGAGTCAATGGGAGAGGTAAAGTGACAAGTGTAGCATTTCCTGTGGTTGCAAGGGGAAAGTACCAGGGGAGGGGATGGTTTGGGTGGGAAGGGAAGAATTGACCAGGGAGGTACGGAGAGAGCGGTGTCTGCGGAAAGCCGACGGGGAGGATATGGGAAGATGTGGCTAGTGGTGGGATCCCGTTGGAGGTGGCGAAAATGTCGAAGGATTATTTGTTGTATGTGATGGCTGGTAGGGTGGAAATTGAGGATAAGGGGGGACTCTGTCCTTGTTACGAGTGGGGGGGATAGGGAGTGAGAGCAGAGTTACGGGGTATAGAAAAGACCCTGGTGAGATCATCATCTATAATCAAATAAGGGAACCCCTGTTCCCTGAAGAATGAGGATATCTCCGATGCCCTTGTTTGGAACACCTCATCTGGGTACATATGCGGCGTAGGCAGTGGAATTGGGAGTAGGGGGATAGAGTCCTTACAGGAAACGGGGTGGGAAGAAGTGTAGTCCAGATAGCCATGGGAGTCAGTGGGTTTATAGTAGATGTCGGTCAGAAGTCTGGTCGCCTGCGATGGAGATAGTGAGGTCTAGAAACGGTATGTATCTAGAAGTAATATGGAGATACCTTGTGGATGAATATAAAATATAGGAGCAGAAGGACGCAATGTTATTCCTCTAATTTGCTCCACCATTCGTCACGACTACAGTTGATCATCTTTCTTAGTGCACATTCTCCTTGTGACCACATTGATTTGATTTCCTTCGGGTACTCTGGTCTCCTCCCACATCACAAACATGTAGGTTGGTAGGTTAATTTGTTTTTATATTTTAGCTTTAATGTGTGTAAAGCCTGGGGGAGTTGATGGGAATATGGGGAAAATAAAATAGGATAAGCGCAGGAGAAATGTAAATGGGTTTATGATGAGAGAATTACAAGGTTGAAGAACCTGTTTCCGTACAGTATGACTGAATTATATTATCATCCTTATAATCCCATCTAGATGGATCTAATTCAGGTAATGATTAAGAGCAGTGGATATTATCTGAAAGGTCCAAATAGAACATTTAAATTGTAAATTAATTCATACCTCAAATGGGTAGAGTTTAACTTCCTTCCATCCTTCCCTGAGAGGATGTTCTATTGGTAGGAGTGGGATGTTCATTTAGAAGATGTCACATATATTCAGAGAACAATTAAGGCTGGGGATTAGTGCCATTAGTTTTAGTCTTCTTAAGTCTCATCTGAATTGCCGTTGAGCAGACAATTTGATGGTAATTTCTTATTTCTATGTGGATTTCCTACTCTTCCCCATTATGTGGAAGTCTGAGGGATGCAGAGAATCCAGAGAAAAGTGGGGCTATTGATCAATGAGGGTTTAAATTATTAAAAGTTAGGCTAATTCTTTCTTCAATCCTTGCATAACCTTCTCAACCTTGTGAAAAGTTGCAACTGGATGACTAACTTAAGATTCCCTTTAAGTATTCTAAATCATAAACATACTATCGACAACATCAGTTGCTTTGCAACATAAATTATACTTACCCCCTCATCAACTAGTTCTCCCTGCAAAGATAAAGTACAACATTAGCTTTCTTTAAAAACGACACAAAGTGATTGCAAGTTCAATGAATAACACAAAGCTCTGAATCAAACAATAATGGCTTGGATTTCCTGAAGTTTTGACAAAAAACATGTCTTTACTTCAGTTTGCCTACTTTATCCAATTGCTCACTGTTCTCTACAAGAACAAATATTTTTTTAAAAACTGAATGATATTAATGAAAGGAAATTCATACAGGGATGCATTGTATCATCTGGATTTTTGGAAGAGATGTGATTACTGGCTGTTGGCAGCTGGAAATTTGGGTCCACCTCTTGGGATTATTTGTTGTGTTCTAGATTTCTTCAGACTGATTGTGATAGGGGGTGGGGGGGAAGAGAAGAAAACTGGAAGAGGAAGGGCAAGGCAATGCCTGGTGAGTGATAGGTGGGTAGGGGTGTGTGTGTGTGTGTGGGGGGGGGGGGGGGGGATGAGTTGATGGCAGATGGCTGGACAATGGCCAGAGATGAAAAGGCAAAAGTTGTGAAATAGGATAGAAGAGCTGGGAAAGAGGAAAAATGAGTGTGTCCAGTGAGGCACTTGAAATTGTGAAATTGGGGGGGAGAGTTTCTTTGTAGGTTAATTACCTAAAATTGGAGAATTCATTGTTCAAACTGTTCAAGTTGTATGGTACCCAAGTGCAATACGAGGTGCTATTACAACCAATTATCTTTTCATTTGAAGGCAGTGAAAGGGAAAATTGGAAAAAGTGTAATATTTAACATATTGAAAAGTGTTTAAGATGCGGGAATCTCGTGCTGTGACCATTCGGCGTGTGCGTGTCTGTGCAAGGGTGTCCTGTGTGTGTGCGCATGCAATTCCAGAGGATTTACCACTTCCAAGAGGAGTTTCCCAAGGACGCCGTGGTCCCGCAGATTGTGCACGAAGCGGGAAGCGGGCGGGCTGGCCAACAGCCGGAGCTTGGCCGCGTTGGGGGGTTCGGTGGCCACAGGCGACATGCCCATCGTGAAGAACTTGATACCCTGGTTCTTGGCCTCGGCCGTGGCCGCGTAGATGTCGGGGTTCCTGGGGTGGTCAGCGCCGTCGGTCATGAGCACGGCCACCCTGACGCTGCCCGCCACCGCTTCGTTGAGGTAGAGCTGGGTGAGGTTGGTGATGGCGTAGGTGGTGTAGGTGCCGTGCCCGATGTAGCCGATGGGCGCGACCCGGGCCCTGAAGGCCGCCGCTCCTCCCCAGTCGCGGAAAGTGTGCTCGATGAGCACGGTGCTGGAGTACTGCAGCAGCGCAACTCGGGGCACCAGCCGGCGGCCGCTCGACACCCGCAGCTGCTGCAGCCGGTCCACGAAGTCCAGCACGAAGCTCTTCTCCCGGTTGTGGTTGTAGTCCTTGGCGCTCTCAGAACTGTCCAACAGGAACGCGATCTCCAAGCTGCAGTCCTCCTCTGAGAGGGGGATAAACACACACTCGTTGAGGACCGTTAACATCAATGATCATAGAGCGGATGATATTTGGTTAACGTGGTGGCGCAACAGGTAGACCCACCGCTGCCTCACTGCGACAGAGGCCCCGGTTCGACCCCCACCTCGGGTGCTGTCTGTGTGGAGTTTGCACGTCCTCCCCGCGACTGCGTGGGTTTCCTTCCATATGACTGAGTGATGTCGTTATCTATTGTGGCTCTTGATATTTCCCTCATTTATTATAAGAATCTGCTGAGATCATACCGTGCACAAAGTGTGGGTCTGTAGGTTAATTAGCCTCTGTAAATTGCCCCTATTGTGTAGGGATTTACTAAGTGTCTCTGTAAATTGTCCCCAATATGCAGGGAATGGATGAGAAAGTGGGATAACATCGAACTAGTACGAACAGGTGATCGATGGTTGGCATAGACTCGGTGGACAGAAGAGACTGTTCCCATGCTGCAAACATAACTGAAATATATATATATTGAGAGAAATTAAAAACTTGTGGCGACGAGAATCATAAAATAATACGACTTCCAAGATTTCACTCATCTTGATTTTGTATTTACACAAAGGTTGAGACAAGACAGATTGATACACTTTTAAGTGGCTCAGCTAACGAAAGCACCAATAGTATCTGTGCACAAGCAGCTGTATATGCTGGTTTATAAAAGAAAGATTAAGTGCAGGTGCAACTCTGTGGAGTAACATTAATAAGCCTAAACCTCAGCGATTCTGGCAGCATCTCCGGAGGACCTGAACAGGCAACGTTTTGGGTCGGGACCCTTCTTCAGACCGTTAGTAACTACACAGCGTTTATACAACATGGAAACAGGCCATTCGGTCCACTGAGTCAACACTATCCATCAACCATTTACACTAATTTATTGTTTATGTAATCGCTCCGTACTGTTATAAGGGGTGCAGCGGTAGAGTCCCTGCCTTACAGCGGCGGATACTTGGGTTCGATCCCGGCTACGGGTGTTGTCTGTACGGAGTTTGTACATTCTCCCCGTGACCGTGTGGGTTTTCTCCGAGACCTTCGTTTCCTCCTATACTCCAAAGATTTACAGGTATGTATGATAATTGGATTGGTATAATTGTAAATTGTCCCTGGTAGGATAGTGTAAATGTGTGGGGTTCGGCGCGGTGGACTCGGTGGGCCGAAGGGCCTGGTTACCTTGGTCGTTTTCGCCTGGCGGATGAACTGAGAGATATTTAGTTTTTTGTCTTCTGACCAAATTTCCGTCGCCACGTTCTTCGTAGTCTTGTGATAAAACGTGTTGGAAACCTTCCCAAGCCAGGAGCCACCACAACTGGTAAAACGCGTTCATTCTCCCTGTCATCGTGATAAATGGACATTTAAACGTGTTAATACAGCGGTAGATCAGATTCACGAACCCATATGTCTGTCACTGTACTTATGCAATGACAGCTTTTTGCAATTCACATTTTGACACATTACCGGATTACATTTATTTGAGGTAGTCTTTGGTTCAGAATTGAATTAAGTTAAGGCTAGCAAACAAACTGATGAAAGCACGCTGGAACATCAACAGCTCTGCAAAGCAAACAACTTAAATGTAATTTGCAACGAATTTGCCCTAAACTTAGCTTTCTGGTGGGAAAAATCTGGATCTATATACTTACCAGCGGAGGATTTCCAATTGTCTTTTGTCTGCACTGGGTTGAAAAGCAAAACACGCACGAACAGTGTAAGTGCGGTCGAGGGTCGCCCAATTTATGATCTGGGATATCTGCCTCTTTCCGATTCAAATATTTAAACTGGCTTCATGAACGTAGGCGGGGCAGCCCGAGGTCCTGGAATAGTGAAGACAATTGGTTGCAGCGAGGAACTTGAATCTAATTGAAAAAAGTACGGTTCTGTGTCTTTGGGAAATATAAGTTACAGACATTACGAGAGAGAATATATAACACCTATGCCAATCGTTCAACGAAGACAATTAATATCGGTGGCGAATTAACAGCAAAACCCAACGTGACTTTACAGATTAGGCGCTCTATAATAATTCGGTCCCTTTTTCAACAACACAGAACATTAATAAAAATGGACACCAATATGAAAATCATAAGATGGTTTTTAGACCATCTATCCAAAGGAATTTTGCATTCTTATTACAAATAAATAGTCAGAACATCAAATTGAACGAACTATTTGGGGTCCCTGTGGCCACCATTCCACCCAAAATCTCAGTCCACGTGTCAATGACATTCATACACGCAGACTGTAACCAACACCACTTGCCAAAATACTTGCAGTGGTTTAAAAAAAAAGGTTCACCACCACTTTCTCAAGTGTAATCACTAATCAGAGATAGACATCAAATGCTACCTTGCCTGTCACTGAAGAGAAAAGGAGCAGACACAGCAAGTGAGATAACTCAATCTAAGATTAGATATTGGTGGAGCAAGTATTCTTGTAAAGTTCACCGTTAGACCTGTAATGGCAAGAAACTGCAGGTGCAGTCTTATACCACAGAAATACACAACATTCTGGAATAACTCGGTGGGTCAGGCAGCATCTCTGGACCCAACATTTTGGGTTGGGATCCTGTTTCAGGCCTGTTAGTACCCCATGATTACTGCACAATTCTCTTTAAAACAAAATTATGTTTGCTGTAAAGTTTAGGTTGTAGTGAAGTTTAGGTGTAGTGAAAGCAGCATGGCATCTCTAATTGGCGAACAAACATGGCACATCGGTGCTGATTCCAGGCATCAGCTCTCAGACACCTCCTCATACCTACCCCTTGACCATGATCCTATGGATGAACACCAGGTCACCATCTCCCAGACTGTCAAAGATCAGCCTGAAGAAATGTCTAAATTTGAAACATCAATTGTCTATTCCTTTCCCAGATGCTCCCGGACCCACTGAGTTCCTCCAGAACTTGGTGTTTTGCTTATGGCACATAATTTGTTTCCGTAACCAATTACATTTAATTAAAATTAATTTGAGAAAGGATTTAAAAGGAGTGTTAACTTGAATAACGTGAATGGATTCAATATTAAATTAAAAATATGTTTTTGGTCTTAATTTCTTTGGTTGCACCAAAAGTATATAGAGTGGGGTTAAATACTGGAGTAAGAAAAATAATATTGACAGCAAGGAAAGCATAATATGTGTTTAAAATCTTCTAAATTGTATTGTAACAATGAATGAGACATTATGCTTATAATTGTTCACTACTTTAATCAGACAGGTTGATTGACAGTCTTTAACAATCATGTGCACTACCTTACAAATTACTAGAATTAATTTTCTGTGACAAGTTTAAAGCATAATTCATTTGCAAATATAGCAAGTTCATGAAAGCTATGGAGAGGTTAACTCATTTTGAGGAGCACATGGAGGGGTGGAGATGCTTGCTAGTCAGCAACTTGTAATGATTTGCATTTCTTGAGATGTAATTTCCTCGGTAGAAGTCGATTGCCACTTTGATCAGGCACCATTATTTTCTGTTAAAATATACCCTGCTTGTTATTTAGTTTACTTTTTTTTAATAGAATAAACAATGTTATGCCCCATTTAAGAAATATTGACATCAAAAGTAATATATATTTCCAAGAACATTTTCTCAATTACAAATCTGGAGAAAATAGAGTGTAATTTATTTGGTTGCACCAACAGCATTGTTGGCTTCTTTCAACTTGTAAAGACAGATCTGATTGGGTCTGTTATTTATCTAATGACTGGTTACCTGAAACTGTTTACTGCATGGAATTTAGCACCGTGTCTGGCTAGAAGGTTACAATTTTGTTTCAAGTGAACATCTGCTAGGTTATAGATTGAGCTGAGTATAGGTTGTTGCCGTATCTATGATATGATGGTTGGAATATCACTGTCTGTCTTACAGGAGGTCTGACAGCCACTATTGCCCAAGACAGCTATGTTTTGATCTGTGCAGCTTCATCACATCTTGTCGGCTTGAAACAATCAGTAAAATGGAGTTGTCAGACGAGAATAATCAACTGAAAAGATAATAATTGAAACTCAATATCTGCTTTCAACCCCGCAGTTCTAATCTTATAATCTTCAATATTTTATGGTCAATTTAGTGTATGTAATAAGTGGACTTGTATGTAAAGTCAACTTGTTAACAGCTATGTCAAGTAGTTCAAATTATAGCATTAGTTATAAGTGTTTTCCTGTAAATATTCTGCAAGTACTACCATAACAATTTATTTATAATCAGTGTTGGAGATAGCTTGTTATGCCATGGAGAATATATTTTATTCGAGACACTATTATACTAGAGACCCGTAGTTATAGTGGTTTAACATGCCTCATAATTTATTTACCTTTGGGCAATTGTGAATGTCCACCAACTTTAATTTTAGGGTCCCCTGCTGCACCCCCTCTTGCTGTCTACTTGTATATGGTTTGTAGCATCACTTGTATATAGTTTGTAGCATCCTAGTTTGTAGCATCATTTCATAAGATGTATGTACTTTGCATAGAATACCTGAGTGGCTTTGGAACCATGCTCCTGATACGCATTGCTGGGGGGGGGGGGGGGGGGGGGGGGGGGTGGCATTTAAGAGATTTTTGGATGGGCACATGGATATGCAAGGAATGGAAATAAGAAAGGTACAGTTATGCAAAGCAACAAAACAAAACAATTTCAGTCCAATGACAGGAGTGATTTAAGACATTGACAAATAGTCCCCACTGACAGTGGTGCTTGAATAAAGGAGATCTAGTGTCAAGCAATAATTTGATGCCGCTATAATTTACATGTTCAAGCTTGAGAAGTTCATGTTCTCAAGAATGGAGGTGCACCCTGGCTATGAAAGCTTTAATGGTGGGCAATTAAGCAGTTTCTAAAGCTTCATAAAAGCTTTTATCCCTTTTGGTAGGATAGCAGAAAAAGACCAGCAAATGAGGGCAGTAGCAAAATTGGGCAGAAAGTGAATGATTAGCTACTGTACCCAGTAAGTGATTAGGAGGAGTTTCAGTAAGGACAATGGAGGCATGGCATTTTCCAGGGCGGCGCCATGTAGATCATTGCATAAAGCAGCATCCAAGCCCCAATGATGTTCAGGGCCCAACCATTTAAAGAAGAACCATTTCAGGTTATGCAGATTTTCCTCTGATATGTTTGGTGGGATAAACCAAAAGTACGAGATGACAGTAGGACACCAATAGACACGGGCATAATGTAGTTTAGTTTAGAGATACCACGAGGAAACAGGCCCTTCGGCCCACCGAGTCCGCACCGACCGGCGATCCCCACACATTAACACATTAATCCTACATGCACTAGGGGCAATTTACACTTTTACCAAGCCAATTAACCTACAAACCTGTACGTCTTTGGAGAGTGGGAGGAAACCGAAGATCTCGGAGAAACCCATGTACAAACTCCGTACAGACAGCATCCTTAGTCGTGATTGAACCTGGGTCTCTGGCGCTGCAAGCGCTGTAAGGCAGCAACTCTACCGCTGCACCACCCGTCACGCTTTAAGGTTAGATTTAAAGGAGATGTGCAGGGCAAGTTTTATTACACCGGGAGTTGAGTGCCTGATACGCATTGCTGGGGGTGGTGGTACAAAAGTGGCATTTAAGAGATTTTTGGATAGGCACATGGATATGCAAGGAATGGAGGGATATGGATTATATGCAGGCAGATAAGAGTTGGTTTTGGCATCGTGTTTGGCACAGACATTGTGGTCCGAAGGGTCTGAGCTGTGTTGTTATTTTTTCTGTTAAGTCCCAAGGTGTTGTTAACTAGTTGCCCAACCACCTATCCTCGTTGAAAGATTGTAAAAACTTTCATCAGTTTGTAGCTAAACAAATACAGAAACCTAAAAGTTGCTGTAAATTACTGCTGATGGAAGGGTGCAATAACATTTAACCTTTGTAGAATTGCAGATGCAGTTCACCTTTGTTTAGTTTAGCTTAGTTTAGAGTTACAGCATGGAAACAGGCCCTATGTCCCGCTGAGTCCGTGCCGACCAATGGTCACCCGTACACTAGTTCTGTGTTATCTCAGTTTCGCATCTTACACACTAGGGAGAATATGTGGAAGCCAATTAACCTACAAACCTGCATGTCTTTGGAATGTGGGAAGAAACTAGAGAACCCAGCGAAAGCCCATGCGGTCACAGGGATGCATCACAACTTCTCTGCCCAAGATCGCAAGCAATTGCAGAGAGATGCACATGCAGTCTACGCTGACTCAGAAGCAATCACATTCTCCAGGAATGTTATCTGTAATCTGTTCTCCCCACATTCCCATAAATTCTCCACAGATTCTCCCACTCAGCTGGACATTAGGTACAACTTATCATGGCCAATCAACCCACCAATCTTCATGTGTTTGGGACGAGGGAGAGGTCGGTACCCAGGGGCACAGAGAGAACATGCAAATTCTGCACAAGGACCTTCAAACACCAGTAACCCAGGTTATTTGAGGTACAAGACAGCAATACTAGAGGCACTACAATGCCACCCACATTTGGGTTTTTCCAAGTTCCAAGAAGATTATATCCCAACAATTAAACATTTTAAACCAAGCTTCACAATGTTCAATCCATTTTCTAAATGTTAAGATGTTACTCACTGTGAATACTGGTATTTATTTGAGCAAATTATTTTGCTAACCATTAATTTTAATGGAGAGGAAAATTGTGGGGTGCTGTGCCCATGAGAAGGATCTTATTGCTTCATGTCACCTCAAAGCACTTTACATCTAATAAAGTTTTCTAAAGTGCAGTCACCAGAATAAATACAACTATTAATCTACACAATAAACTTTCAGAAATTGTTTGTTCAGAATATTTTTGATATTGATTCAGGGATAAATGTCAGGTCTCCAGGTATAACTACCCTGTTTTTCTTCAAAATAGTACAATAGGATCTTTGACATCCCCTGAAAAGACAGTCATAGCTTAGCAGGGAATGCAGTAATATGGACGTGCAGGCAGAGGAGATTAGCTTAACCTGACACCATGTTCAGCCTTTTCCTGTGCACATGTGGCAGTGGCAGCCCTCTCCCATAAACGTATTGAAACTCTGGCCGACTAATTCAAAGGCAAGGGTGTCATTTACTGAGCCCTCTCTGACACCTCCAGCTTCTATCTATCTATCCATCTATCCATCTATCCATCTATCCATCTATCCATCTCTAAAAATCTGATCTTGTGCTCTTCCGGTTCGCTCGTTTTTCCTATTTCCACAAACATGGTATGCGATAGTGCTATGATTTTTCGGCAGGTCACTCACCGTTCTCCTGTGCTGCGAGTGCAACAAGTTTCATTCCGATCGGTGGTACATTGTAAAAATTATCGAGGTTTAAAAATCTTAAAAACCGCACGTGCGCAGATTCCTTCAGTCAGCGCCACGCAGATTGGTCTCTTCTCCTGTCAGTCAATGCCACGGCCAGGACGGCAACGGCCTGTCGCGCCTCACTCACCAATTCTTCTCTCCCCTCCTCATAGTAACTTGTCTGTTGTCTCCCCCACCACCGGCCGGCGGCAGCCGCGAGGGTTTCAGTGGAGGCCCAGATCCCGTCTCTCTCTTCACTCACCTCTCACCCCCGCCCGTCCTCTGTGGCAATGGCGGTCCCATCTACCCGTCCCCCCTGGTCCCGTCTCTCTCTCATCACTCACCCTTCACCCCCGCCTGGCGAGGAGGGAGTGTGGGGGGATTGAGGGAGAGGAAGGGGTAGGGAGGGAGAGGGGGAAAGTGGGGGAGGTGAGGAGAGTGGGGGAGGAGGGGGAATAGAGGGAGAGGAAAGGAGGAGGTGGGGGATAGAGGGATAGGAGGGGGATAGAGGGGACAGGAGTTATGGAGGGAGGGAGGGAGTGACAGGGTAGGGGGAGGGATTGGGAGGAGGAGATGGGAAAGAAGAGGGAGGGTGAAGAGGAGGGGGAAGGAGTGCTGGGGGATGATGGGAAATGAGCCGTGCCTGCACAGTCGGGGGCTATGCATGTGTGATGCAATATTGCGTTGGGGAACGGGTTGCATTGGGGGACCAGGCCTCCTGTGTGACTTAGTCTAGTAGTTGTGTAAAAATATTCAAAGAGGATTTTAATTTTCCCCACGTGGGCATCTTATTAATATTGAGCTTGTGTTTGTTAAGACCATTGTCATCCTATAGTATTTTTGCCTACTCAGCCAGGCATGTAAGAGAGACATCTGCATAACCTGGAGTGGTCCATCTTTAAATATGCATATTGGGTTCTGAAGATCATTGAACCTTGGTTGTAATGACCCATGTGATGTTTTGGTCTCCAATATCCTAGACTTCAACTACACCATCTTGGTTAACCCCCACCTAATCACTTACAAAGCACTGATCCTTAAGGGCCTGTCACACTAGCGCGCGATTAGACGCGACAAGCGCGACAAATTCGGACGCGGGGGTCGCGTGGGGGTCAGGCGATCCCGGTGCGAGTGAAGGGCCTGTCCCACTAGCGCGCGATTACACGCGCGACGTCCGAAGGAAGGACGTTATTTTTCATCACGTGACGATGCGCATGAGCATGCGCGTTGCACGACGTCGGGCAGTGACGTCATCACGCAAAGCCACGCTGAAGACGCACAACGTCAAAACGTCATCACGTTCTGCGCGACAGGATTTTGCCGCGCGTAATTTTTAAGCAGTGTCGGTTTTTGGACACTACGCGCGATGTCGACACCAGCTCCACACGAGTCCGCGGAACTCCACGAGACTCCGGCGATCGCAGTGGGACAGGGTCACGCGAGGCCGGACGACTAAAGCGACCACGGTAGGTCGCGCTTGTCGCGTCTAATCGCGCGCTAGTGTGACAGGCCCTTAACTCCCTGTCCCACTTTGCGATCACCAATCAGTTTTGGTTGCAGGACAGATGGCATTAAGCATACATGACCTGAGAATTAAAGTCCCGTGTGGCTCAATTAAAGTCTTGTGTGCCTCATAGTTCACATTGGCTCCAAACTCCACACACACAGCACCTGAGGTCAGGATTGAACTCAGGTCTTTGTCGCTGTGAGATAGCAGCTCTGCCAACTGTGCTATTGTGCTGCCAGCTGTGCCACTGTGCCATCCTTAGTCTCAAAGTTCTTCATTTGGCCATATCAGGACATAGACTTGGACAATGAATTTTAAGTGACCAAAACCCATCGGAACTGATGACTCCACTGTGAGTTTTGCCCCAAACACATGCATCCATATAAAACAGAAAGGAAAATATCATTTTAGAAATATAACCAAATTCTAAACTCAATCCTGTTACTTTAAATACTTGAAGGAGCATAATCAGAAAAAAGATATTTCTTATCGACTCAAACATGGCAGAAATAAGAATTAGTCCAGACTCAATGATAGGGAGCATGTGCCTCTGCTGCTGCTGCTGCTGCTGGAAGAGATAAAGAATGGGAGTCCATCGACCTTTCAAATGCTCCAGCATTCCTTTCATTTTCATGCACATTTCTTCGAATGGAATGAACTTAGGTATGTAGTCTTTTATAACCCCGGGGTTGTTCTTTGACCTACAATCAAATTCTGAAAGTATTCTATTAGAAATGATTAGGGGAATTGTCAATGGTTACTTATCAAAACATTTTTAAATAGATCATCTTTAAAACCTACTTAGGGTTGATATGCCATGTTTATATTCGGTACACACCATCTAACAAGCAAGCTTCTGACAAAACATAAATTGTTGGAGGAACCCAGAAGGTCAGGCAGCATCTGTGGAGAAAATGGATTGGCGACGTTTTGGACTGAAGCAGGGGCCCAACCTGAAACGTCACCTGTCCATTCCCTCCACAGATGCTGCCTGATCCATTGAGTTTCTTCAGCATTTTATGTTTTGCTCAGAAAACTGGAAGAATATTGATTAGTTCCCAGGATAGATCTGAACTTTGTAATGTTCTCTTGTTCTTTGTTTTTCGAGAACATATCGTTCTTGTCTTTAACAGGTTGCAATTGTGAACAATTGTGTTTAGACCTGGATAAGATATTACCAGGTGTATAAAAGCACAGTTAGATTGTTAATATCTCATTGTAATGGTGGAAGTACTTTGGTATTGGATAAAATACCTGGATTATGCTTTGCACCAGCTTTGGCCGTTTAAATGATTGTCCTTGTAGCACAGATAATTGCTAATATCATGGAAAATGTGCCTATTTTCTTCCGAGATCTTTGGTGAGAATTTAACACTGTGTGGCAATTGAACATTGGAATAAAACCCTGAATGTGTTATTAGTACTCTACCACTGAGTGACCAATGCTACATCCAGCTAAGCATGTAATACGTCAATTTCGCTGGTCTGGTCTCCTCCTGCTGTACATAGCAGTATAATGGTGATATAATTCATCATTACCTGACTTATTTGAAAGTTACCTTTAATTCAGATTGCCTTGTCTGCCTTGGGTAGAAGTACCAGTTGTGTTGACAATTGCGGTGCATTACTTTGATCAAAAGTATATTTCCTTTTATATATTTTCACAGGAACGTTTTTCCGCTTAACTGTTCAAGGTATCAGCTTTGAATTGTGAAAAAGTTGTTAGATATTGGGTTTAATCTCCTTATTGGAGCTCCCGCAACGGCAACTTCTCCCGCCAGAATCGCGGGGTGAAATGACTCGGAGCGGGTCCTAACATCTCCCGGTGCGGCTTAACGGCCGCGGGACATGCCATCGGCCCGCCGGGGGCTTTAACATCGGGAGCCCCAGTTCGCCTCGACGTTGCAGTTGGACTGCTGGACCGCGGGAGAAGAACAAGGGAAGAGATAAGACTTTTTGCCTTCCATCACAGTGAGGAGGTGTTGGAGATTCACTGTGATGGATGAATGTGTTAAGTGTGGGTCTTGGGTTTTTTTGTAATTGTTAAGACTGTAGAAATGCAGTTTTGTTCAAACCAAGCTGTTTAAATGACAATAAAAGGCATTCTATTCTATTCTATTCTATTCATTCTACTGCGTATGTGCAACACAGTGGTAGAGATGCTGCCTTGCAGTACCAGAGATCCTGTTTCAATCCTAAGTACAGATGCTGTCTGTATGGAGTTTGTACGTTCTCCCTGTGACCACGTGGGTTTTCTCAGGTTTCCTCTCACACTCCAAAGATGCACAGGTTTGTAGGTTAATTTACTTCTGTTAATTCTGTTGCCCCTAGTGTGTAGGATAGTGCTAATTACAGGATGGTCGTGATCAGCGTGAACTTGGTGGGCTGAAGGGCATGTTTCCACACTGTATCTCTAAAGTCTAAAAGCTGAAGAAAGGCACCTCGGTCAGTGCACTTCTTGCTCAGCCTAAATTTTCTTGTTGATCTGTATAAATGCAATGCTATATATTAGACATTGTTATAGTGGACAATCAGCAATAAAGGACACCATTAATGGACACCCCCCAGTCCATTATTACGAGGATTTACTGTATTGAAGCTCACTAAATGACTATATGGTAAAGTAACTTACTTGATCTAATTTATTTCAATTATAATGTAATTTAATGTCAATTGAAAATATTAATTTATATCACAGTTTTGGCCAGACAGTTCTCGCAGCAGAAAAAGAGCATTATTTAGCTACACTTGGAACCAATCTTTCCTTTGAATCTTTTCTTTCTTTCTAATTTCTGCTTTTTCTTGGTCAAATTTTATAGATTGTTATATTTTTGGCATAAACACAGATTAAACCCAATGTCTAACCACACTTTCATAATGAATAACTTAATTTACAATTATGGACTTGATTGATCTAAAAGGTATTATCTAATATTTGGCTTGTGTTGGTCATCACTAGTTTCTCCCTTGCTGAACCTTAAGTATGCTTCACATTTCCCATTCCTGAGCTGCGCAAGAGGTCATGGTTAAGGTTCAAGAAAGTTTTTGCAGATAATTAATGATAATTAATACCATTACTTACGGCAAAATATTGAAAAACAAAGGAAAACAAAAAATTAAATATTTATAATCGTCAAATAATTTACTCCTGATCATGCTGATATTAGTCCCGAAATTAGTTACCTCACTGAGAAAGATGGTAAAACAGTCCAGCTCCAATTTATAGCATCCAGAGCTAAGAACATGTTATTCAAAGCACCAAGATTGTAAAAATTAGTTCACTTTATAAGATAAATACTAAATACGCCAAAGCTCAAGTTAAAGTATACATACAAGGATAAACTAATCGCCAAATCATGTTTGGGACTTTGTAGTGTTTCTTTTGCACTTTGTAGTGTTTCTTGGACTTATTTATTTTATAGCATCTAGAAAATGTATAAATCAAGAAGTACAGTATCCGTAGTTATGTTCTACATGCATGGGTAACTATTCCATAACGTCCTAAACATAAATAAATGTGATTTTTCATCTTAAAATGTTCAGTATTCACATTATTAATTGAATTACAGCATCTTTAATTGACCTGCGAGTGCCTTAGGGAACCATTATTATTTATCGGTCACAAAGACCTTGTAAGGAATGTAGTGACCTATAGGTTACTCAAAGGCTTCTTGCTGACAAGAAAACATGTGAGGAGGCTAGACTGTACAAGAAAGTTTTAGGATCTGTGTGCTTTTCAATTTACAAGCCTCTCTGATTTATATCTTAACTGAGATGAGAAGAAGAAAAACATGAAACATTTAACACATTTTGAGTTTTGAATTTGTGCTTTTATGTCTTTTTATTAATAGGATAATTGTACTTACTGCTATTAGTAAAGTCTTAAAATGTGTGAAGAAAATATCTCAGTAAATATAGGACTTCTTAAAAAAAAGTTAGTTGTTTCTGAAAAGTTATTTTTGTGTCTCAATGTACAGTCAACTGTGTTTCAATCACATGAATGCAGAGTATTATGTTTCAGTTACATTAAATATTTAGATACACCTGTGAATGACATAATCACACCAGAACTGAGCTGTCATCTGAGACCACCAGCTTTAATGAGGGTGGTAGCAAGGTGGAGAAAAGGGTGGCAGGGCAATGTTATTGATTGGATGGATGCAACTACTGGGGAGTTGGTGGTGACAATTAGAGACCTGCAGCTGCTGTGGATTCAGGAGAGGAACTTTTACATTACTTGTAAGTTGCATTATATACATTGGAGCATCACAAGTGAAAAGCTAAACCTGCAGATGTTTAAAATCTGAAATGAAAAAGAAAATGATATGAATACTTTGCAGGTTAAACAGCTACTGTGCAAAGAGAAACAGTTGTTGGCTCAGTACATGATGACATTTAGTTTATTTTGGGGTAAAGTTGGGAAAATGGGTAAGTACAATGGGATCTGGGGGTCCTTGTTCATCAGTCTATGAAAGTAAGCATGCAGGTACAGAAGGCAGTGAAGAAAGCGAATGGCATGTTGCCCTTTATAACAAGAGGAATCGTGAGATATTGGGTTTAAATTTTCTATTTGCATTAAAGGCAGACCAGAATGACAAGGTAACTTGCATTTTTTCAGTTTGAACCGCAAAATATCTGTGACACATTCAATGTACCTGATGATGATTGGTGCTTTTCCAAACACATTTGTGCAAAGATGATAGGATTCAAATTTGTTTTTCATGGTTCCATCAGATCTACAGCCCCAGCAATAGAATAATGGGGTGCACTGAGTGTAATCGGCCCATTGTTGTATTGTAGGAGTCTCAACAGCCAGTGCAGCAAGCTCTCACAAACACCAATTGATGATCATCAATTAATTCTTTTTTTGGGAATAAATATTGTCCTGAAATAGACATTGCTAATTATTTCTAGGAAAATATATTAAAACGAATGTTCCAAAGTATGCACAAAGTCAGGCTGCACACATGCACTTTACCTTTGGCACAACATACTTGCTGCAAGAATCCTTGGAATGAGTTCAAGATTCATCATGACTTAAGCAATGCATACCTGACTGCCAAATGATGTTTTCATAATGTAATATATCATTGAAGATATAACTGTCAAGATTTACTTTACTTTCCTTGTTATAATAAGAATATTTGGGATCATTTAAGTCTTAGTATTTATTTTACTGCAATATTACCATGCATCTCAATTTAAAAAAGACCAAAAGACAATATTTTGCTTTGACTGTTCTGATAATTTAATGCATACCAAATAGCGTGTTTAGTTTTTAGTTTTTTTCATTGTTAAATATATTTGTAAAAGAAAATGCTTAGATTAGTTTAACCAAAAAAACAAATGTCTGTGCTTTAGAAATGCAGTGTTTCAATTGACGACGTTGGAGGGTTCAATGGTCTTTTATTTGTCACATGTACCGAGGTACAGTGAATTTCATTTTTATACAGTTCAGTGTAAGTATCACTATACTTTAGGTTTAGGCTTGTTATTGTCACATGTACATTAATCATAATTCGTAAGCTTTATTTTGCATGCTATCCAAACAGCTCAGATATACTGTACACACATACAATCAAGTCAAATGCTATTACAATAGATAGAGCCAAGGGGAAGCTACAAAGTGCAGAATATACTCCACAGCATTGTAGGCTATCACAAGAACAAAGAATCTTGCAGTTGTACAGGGACTAAATAATATTTACCTGCATCTACTGAGTAGTACTCTGGATCCGTGAAATACTTTAGGGTCTTTCAATGTGCACAGTTTAAATTACCCGTCTTTATTTGAATCTCTCGCCACTCTCTGTGTAAAAAAACTTGCCCCGCGCATCTCCATTACATTTTCTTCCTCTGACCTTAAAGGTATGTGTTCCAGTCTCTGACATTTCTACCCAGGGAGAAATGTTCTGACTGTCTAACCTATATTTGCCTCTCGTTTTTTTATGTACAACTATCACGGCTCTCCTCAACATCCAAATTTCCAAAGAAAACAATCCAAGTTTGCCCAACAGCTCGTCATAGCCAATTCTCTCGAATCCAGGCAACATTCTGATCTGATGAAGGGTCTCGACCCGAAACATCACCTATTCCTTTTCTCCAGAGATGTTGCCTGACCCACTGAGTTACTCGTGCATTTGATGTCTATTTTCAACATTCTGGTAAACCTCTTCTACACTCTCTTCAAGGACTCTACATCCATCCCGTAATGGGGGACCAGACCTTCACACAGTATTCCCAATTCAGCCCAACCAACGTTTTATACAGCTGTAAAATAACTTCCTAACTCTTATACTCAATGCCCCAACCAGTGAAGGAAAGAATATCCTGCACCTTCTTTACCACTATATCTACTTACGTGTCCACTTTCAGGGAAAAATCTGACCACATGCATTTTCATCCAAATTATTTATATGTCGAGGTCCCTCCACTATCCTTGTGACCCCCCCATCAGTCTGAAGAAGGGTTTTGGCCCGAAACGTTGCCTATCTCCTTCGCTCCATAGATGCTGCTGCACCCATTGAGTTTCTCCAGCATTTTGTGTAAGCCCTCCACTATCCTTGTTGGACAACACTGGTCACAGACCTCCAGTCAAATGCATGTGGTGGTATCCATGTGCTCCACGATGGTATTGAAAGAAGCATGGAGTCACAAGCTTGGAGCCTGTGATGATCTTTGCCGAACCGCTGACTAAAGCATACTGGAATCATTGAGTACTTTAAGGCTTTCTTAATAAAAAACAACAGCTTTCCAATTAGCTAATGGCATGGGGGTAATATCAGCGAGATAGGATTAGAAAACCTGAAGTTGACAAAACTTGATGAGCTATCAGTTGACATTCAGAAGAGAATTGAAATGATTGGAATTCAATTCAATTATTTGATCACATCTGACATTTTGATTTTAAAGGAGTAATTTTAAAGAGTGGCATTGAGTCTGAATTTCTAGAATGTCTGTTGATGTTGGCCAATGGCTTAATTTTTTTAATGCATTTAATAGGAGCATTGATGGATGTAACAAAGTATATTTACGCAGAGGAATTTTTATGCAAGTTTTTACGGCAAAGGAATGAGCAGGTGCTTGGAATCACTGAATGATTATCTCATCCTTCACCTCTTTTTGCTGCAAGGTGTTCTTGTGCCCCTCCTCCCTAAGCAGTTAAACATCAGCTACCCTCTTCTCCACTCCCCAACCCCCTTCAGATGCAAAGAGTTTTTGCTCTACTACCTACAAGCCTGGAACTCTCTAAAAGGCTAGGCTAAGCAAGAGCCAACATGCCATCATGCTGTGGATTTATTTGGGTTTATTGTCGGAAAACTGCCCAACTATCTCAACTTTATTTCCAGCATAAAATAAAATCATGGTGACAGTTGTCTTTCCCGTATATATTCTGTATTTTGGCATTAATTAACTGATAGCCATCCATGTACAACTCTGTAGGATGGAATTGCAGATGCTGGTTTATACCCAAGATAGGCACAAAATGCTGGAGTAACTCAGCCAGTCAGGCAGCATCTCTGGAGAAAAGGCATAGGTGATGTTTCGGGTCAGAATCCTTCCTCAAACTGAAAGATAGAGAAGCTTTCAGAAAGATTATCTCTCAGTCTGAAGAAGGGTTCTGATCTAATATGTCACAGATTCCTTTTCTCCAGAGATGCTGCCTGACCTGCTGAGTTACTCCAGCATTTTGCTTCAAACACCTGTACAAATCTGGCATGGTAAGTGACCAAACTTGTAATCAAAGACCAAAAATGAGGAGCATATACGTCTTGGTAAAGAAAAATTACTGTATGCCAATGACATCCATCAACATGTTTATTCACAGGCTTTTCATTTATTTGCCAAGCAAAACTTTGCAAAAGGAGTGTGTTTTACTATTTCAGCACGAACATATGTCACTGCTTTTTGCTTCATTATATTATCCATTCTGGTATTTCACTTTGTCAGAGGTACTGACTGTAATTACCTGTTGCCACAGGCTGTGGTATGCTCGTCTTTATAACTTGCAGCCGTCCGCAGCCTGCTATGAGCAGACGGTCCTGTCAAGGTGTTTCAGATGAAAACACGAGGAGACGTTTATTTGCTTTGTTACACATGAAAGAGTTATTTTCAGAATTTATACTTTAGTGACCATTTACTGCAATTTGTGGATTTAATTAAAATTCTTTCTGTATCACATAAAACAAGTTACATTCATGGACAGGTTATTGATTGCTGTGTGCCTAAAAAACCAAAACAGACTTGCTATTTTAGACGTATAGACCTGGCAGCACATTCAGATTGTTAATGTATACGACAGACAGCAAGGGTCCCAGAAACTGATTTCTCGGGCCCACCACTAATCACAGGCTTCGAATCACAAAAACAACCCTTAACTATCATTTTCTGCCTCCTACCACCATGCCAGTTTTGGATCTAGTTTGTTAATGCTTATCAGCAGTCTGGCATTGAATATTGTTCTTGAAACTAAATGGTGCATCTTAGCACATCAAAATAGTAATCTAATGAGATTGCTAGGATGCAGGCACATTTATACGTTAGTCACACTCCCATTCTTAACCTGACTTCAATACATAAACTCTAGAGAGTGGAAGTAGCCATTTGCAGTGCAATTTAAATGAATCATGAAATGTCAGATAAAATTAAGTATTTCTATAAGTAATTACATTTTCTTTATTATTATTGTTGTTGTTATTATTATTATGCTTGTTCTTCACATTTTTCTGCCACTTTTAATCTGTTTGAAAGCCTTTATTACGAGTCTCCATTAATACAAGTTGATTTCAATCAAACACAAGTTTGAGGAACTTGATTCAGGCAATCCAGATAACAAACTACCTACATAAATTTGCCGTAAAGAAGTTCTGTAGATTGTTGTGCCAAGCCTTCTCTTGCTTGTGTGAACAGACCAGGACACTTTTGTAGCAATGGTGTCAAGAGAATAGTGTTAATCCAGATTGAAATGAAGATTTCCCGTGCAAGCCTTCAGTCTTATCACTGGAACGCTTGAACCAAACATGGATCAGTGATGAAATTCTGAAGTTTCTCATAGTCACAGAGACAAATAATACAGAAACAGGCCATTTGCCTACCATGTCCCTGCCACCATCAGGTATCAGGAGATACTAAACCGATTTACCCGCATTGGATCTGTGACCTTCTATGCATTGACATTTCAAGTGAGATTACAGTCCTCCAGCCCCGATGAACAGTGTGTCCCAGATTCCACTCACTCTCTGGGTATAAAGGTTCATCCACACATCCCCTCTCAACATCCTGGCATCTTACCCAAACCAATGCCTTGTCGTTTTAGGTATCTCTGTCATGGGGAAAAGTTTCCTACTGTCTGCCCCATCTTTGCTTCCCATAATTTTATATCTAAGCAGGTAATGCCAGGAGCACAAGTTCAGTGCTTTAGTACTATGAATGGACATGCAAAAGCAGTTGAAAAAGAAAACATGAGAATTGGTTTAAAGCCAATTGGTTGCTTCAATTCTTAAGATTTGGAGGAGACAAGAGAGAACTGAATAGATGAATTATGTGCAGCAGCAATAGAATTGTTTTTTTTACTCACAATGTTTCCAGAATGTTGAAGCTTGACTGTTGTTCAGGGGATAATATAAATGAAAATAATTTTGGAAAAACATTTCCCTCCTCGGCAGACTAAATGCCACAAAGATGAACTTTCTCCCGCAGTTTTTATATCTATTCCAGACAATGTCTTCCCAAATCTTTCTTCAAAAAAAATAGATTCCATTGTCACTAATTTCATTTGGGACTACAAAAGCCACCGAATACACAAATGACGCCTGTGCAAATCTAAAGAGATTAGAGGACTAGTCTTACCCAATTTCCTCTTTTACTATTGGGCAACAAATATTAAAACTATAATTTTCTGGCTGGATGACTCGCAACAACAGGCAAACTGGCTAAAAATGGAGAGAGAAGATTGCTTGCCTTTCTTCATAGGCGCAATTGTCCTGTCTCCAATATCCCTGAATAAGTCAATGTATAAGTCAATAATCCTATAATACATGGAACTATTCATATCTGGAAACAGTTGAAACTTAGTCTCAAATTGAGAGACGTGTCTCTCCTTCCTATTGCAAACAATCCCACTTTTAAACCCTCTACTCGAGATGGTGTTTTCGCTCAATGGAAGAATAAGGGAATCAACGCTGTGGGAGACCTTTATCAGAAGGGGACTCTTTCCTGCTAAGAATTGCAGGAGAAATACGATCTGAACACTAATAATTTTTTCAGATACCTCCAGGTTAGGGACTATGTAAGAACAGACAGGCAAGACTACTCCTCTGCAGGTCCAGACAAACTCGATGTGTGTTTAAATAGACATGCAGATACAGAGAAGTTGATATCCCACATTTATAATGTCCTCCAAAACATCGACACCCCATCATCTGAGGTTTATGGACGTGCATGGGAGGATGAGATGGGTCAAGAAATCTCCAAGGATATATGGGACGAAAGCCTACAATACATCCACTATTGCTCCTTAAATGCCAGACCCTGCTTGATACAGTTCAAAGTGCTGCACAGGCTATATTACTCAAAGACCAAACTGAGCAAGATTTTCCCCAGTGTTTCCCCTCTTTGCGATAAATGTCAATCTCAAGAAGCCACCTTAACCCACAGTTTTGTACTGTGTACAAAAATAGAAAGTTTTTGGACGGAATTATTCAGCATCAACTCCAAAACACTGAAAACTCCATTAAAGCCAGGACCAAAACTGATAATACTGGGAATATCAGAGGCATGTAGCAACTTAACGGTTTCTCAACGACGCTTTCTCGATTAAGGTCTAATATCAGCAAAAAAACATACTCAAATTCTGGAAAAAGACAGCAGTCCCTTCAGTGAAGATGTGGATTACAGAAATGACGGATACACTACATCTAGAGAGAATTGGGTTTGTCTTGAACAATAAACCGGAACCATTTTTAAAAATAAGGTCTTTTATTGAATTTCTTGAGCAATACATTGGTTGAACACAAATTCGAAACTGATCGTGGGGCTCGGTGAGCGGGCGCATGGGTGGGTCGATGGATATTTCTCTTCTTTTTTCTTTCCTTTTTCTCCTTCGTCTCTTTCTTCTTTTTTTTAATTTAAGGTTCTGTTTCAAAAATGTTAAAACTGAAGCTGTGCTAGAGTTGTAAAATTGTCAAATTTTTTTGTACAACTGCTTCCAATAAAATATATATTAAAACAATAAATAAATAAATGAAAGTACCTCAAATATCTTAAATATCACGGTATTTAATTAGCCTTCACAATATTTTTTAAATGAGTGGACAAATTCCAGATGCAGTATGACCAGTTGCGGGTTTATTATAGATGTAGATGTCAGTAAAGTATGCACAATGAAGAAACACGGGGCATTAAACATCTTCACAATATCTTGCATAGATATGACAACCTGAAGTTTTGTTAGAAAGCCTCTGGCAAATGTTTTTGTGAACTTCATCACTGCAATTTGTTCGTGAAGACTGGAAACTGTCTTATGTTTAAACTAAGAAACCAAATAATTTTAAAGTGCTATAATTAATTTAAAAGTGAGAGTTACAAGGATTGGGAAGACCATATCCATTGCCTTTGTCTCCGCTTGCCATCTCCATGTACGCTCCACAGACTCTGTCTCCAACAGCTTGTAGTGCAGAGTTTCTGACATGTCCCCACAATTACACTAGTATTCTACTTAAAAATTGGTAACAATATCTGGCTGAATCTTTGTCACAGCATTTCTGTTGCCAAAGCTATCATTTATATTTTTAACACATGTGAGCACTTACATTCTTATACATGGCATATTTCACTGCATTGCATCACCCAATTGTGTGTCTGTTGCATCTTCCATCACCACACCCCTGTCCAAACTGCTGCAGCCTGGATTTCTGTATTTTACACAATTTTGTTCACTGCAGATTTGATACTGGTGTCTTCAGCCATCTGGGTCCCTTATGAACCCTTCCTTCTCCACCTGTCTCCTCCTTTGGGATGATTCTTAAAACCTCCCGTTTTGACTAAACCTTTGATCACCAAACCTTAACGTCATTTTTTTTAGCTTGATGCATATTTTTTGAAGATATAGAGTCATAGTCATACAACATGGAAACAGGCCCTTCAGCCCAACCCGACCAAGATGCTCCACGTAGGAAATAGTCAGAGTAAGGAAAAACATTATAAAAGCACAAACTTAAAGGCACTGTATTTAAATGTACACTCCATGCACACAAGATGGATGAATTAGCAGCACAGTAGTCATAAATGAGTGGCATCTAATTGCTTTTGTAGAAAGGTGGCTGCAGGCTAACCAAAATTGGAAGTAAAGATTCCAGGGGAAAAGAAGCAAAAAGGGAAAGAAAGTGGGATAGAACTTTTAAGAAGGGCTGACATTGGTTCAGTAAGTAGAAAGGATCTTGGCTTAGCTGTTCATGATATACAATGAGAATCAGTTTGGGTGGAACAATGCAGCAGGAGATGAAAAACATTGGTGAGAAGCCTCCAAATTGGAATTGATATGTTGGGCTTGGTGTACATAGTACATGGAACTGTACAGCACAAGAACAGGCCCTCCAGCCCATAATGCCAAACATGATGTCAAAACCAACTCTTATCTGTCTGCTCATAATCCATACCCCTCCATTCCCTGCATATCCATATGCCTTTCCAAATATCTCTTAAATACCACTATACATATATGCCACAACCACCACCCTCCAGAGCGTGTTCCAGGCACTCACCACCTTCTCTGCAAATGACCTGCCCCACACATCTTCTTTAAACTTTGTCCATCTCACTTTAAAGCAATGCACTCTAGCCTTTGATTTTACCACACTGGGAAAAAAGGTTCTGACTGTCTACGCTCCTCAAAATTTAGTATACTTTTTATCAGATCCTGCAACCCCCAGTGTTCCAGATAAAACAATGAGGGAGTTAGAGGTGTAACGTAAAACAGTAATCATGCAGGATTGGAGGGGGGTGGCTTTAATCTACATAAATCATTATAGTACTAACAATGTGAATTATGAATTTCTGATAAAGATTTGCCAGGATGTTATCAGGGCTCGAAGGCTTGGGTTATTAGGAGGTGCTGCATAGGCCAGGACTTTTATTTCCCTGGAGTGCAGGAGACTCTATAAGCATCATAAGGGATGATCTTATGGAGATGTACACAATTGTGACAGATAAGATAAATGCTTACAGTCTTTTTCTTAGGGTAGAGATGTCCAGAATTGGAGGGTATTAGTTTAAGGTGAGAAGGGAATGATTTCAAAGTGACCTGGGGGGTAATTTCTTCACACAAAAAGTAGTGTATATATAGAACAAGCTGCCGATGGAAGTAGTTGAGGCAGGTCTTCTTCTTCTTCTTATCGAGTTCACACACAAGATTACAGGTTGTTCAGCCAGAGCTGAACACACTTATTGGCATCTGCATACAAAGTTGTCTGTCTTGTCACTTCTTGTGCTTCTTGTGCGTGGTGGTGGAAAGATTGGTGGAAACAGGGCCACGACGTTGAGGCAGGTACCAAGGCAACATTTAAAAAAACATTTAGATAGGTACATGGATGGGAAAGGTTTGGAGAAATATGGGCTAAATGCAGGCAAATGGAACTATCTCAGTTGTGAAACACAGTCGGCATGGATGAGATGCGCTGTAGGGCATGTTACCGTGAAGAATGATGCTATGACTATAGAAGATGAATTGTTACATTTTTATGCTGAGGTACCAGCTTAAAAAAATGACTATTTTAAACCTGGTATTGCACAACAAAGGAGGATTAATTAAATATTCTTGTTATAAGAGGGCCCTGAGGAAAGAATGAGTGTAAGATGAAAGAATGTTATATTAAGTACAAAAGTGATGTATTCGTTCTGGAATGAGGTTTTTTAAATTCTAGACAAAAGAAATTATGAAGCTCCGAGGGGCAGGTGGTTTTGATAGACTGAAAAATTAAAGAGGCAAGCAATGGCTAGCTTTTAAAGACTTCATGCCTGATTAGCATTGGATATGTATTTCTTTGAGCATATAGTAGCACTGTTACAAAATTTTGAGATTTTAAAAATCAAGTCTGTAATTTATCCCATCAGATAAAGCATAAAAAGAAGTTTAATTTGACACCTAATTCACTTTCATATCTTCAGTATTAAGAAAGTTATGATCATTTTCATACTCGGAAATTAGCATCTTGTTCCCCATTGCCTTTCAATTGACTTAACTCAAAAGCTGTGATCTAGAACTATTAAAAGCCCATAACTTTCATAAAAATTAAGAGAACTCAATGAAATTTTCAGTTATTATAGATTGAAGCATTCTGAAACAAATATGAAACAATCTTACTTGGATGACCTGAAATTAAAGCACATAATTAGTTAGTTATCTAATTGTAGCTAATTACAAAATTCAATGAGTAGATCTAAACATCTATCCGTTTCTTAAGAAAAGATAAACTTTTTTTAAATTGCCTAAGTGTCCAAATAACATTCACACAATAATCCACAATAAAACATAATTTTTAAATCTCATTTTCATGAATTTCTGGGCCAAATGGAAGAAATTTAGTGTTTCATGCCTGTAAATTAATGACCATTTAAATCAACTAGCGAGTGGGTTTTAGTGGAATGCGGTGGATTGGAACGTTGTGGTTTGCGTTGAAGTCGGGAGGAAAAATACTGTTGGTTCATATATATTTTTTTGGACCCCATTTCGCAACATGAAAATATTATTAAAGCCTCCATAAAAATCAACTTTCAATATAAAAATAAACGGTGTACCTTTTTTTCTCCCCTACGCAAAAGCCTTCCCGTTGTCGGCGCTCACGGCTTTTGAAGGTGATTTTTAACTTACTCTAGATAATAAATAATCTAGCGTAATTTAAAGATACCTTCATTAATGAAATGTCGGAGCGATTTTTCTTCTGCAACGAAATTGCCCGACATGGATCGATTTGCCCAGTCTGTAGAAAAACGTCACTTTAAGCCCGCCCCCCCCCCCTGAAAGGCGCCAAAGTCACGCACACGGGGAGCGGCAGAACTGCAGCGCTGCTCATGTAAGTTTTGTAACATACCTACATATAGGCACAACAGGAAAAGTGACATTAGTATGGGTCAAAGGGGACTTTAAAGATAGTTTTAAATCTAATGATGTTTGGCAGTAAAACAGGCAAATCTGATGATTAGGTGCACTTTAGAAATCAAAAAAGTTTAACCAAGAAATTGATGAAATCTGTCTTAACATCAGGCTCAGGACTGGAGGGTGAAGGGTGACCTGATAGAAGTATTTTAAATTATGAGAGGCATTGATAGGGTAGACAGTCAGCAATTTTTCCCAGGATGGAAATATCAAATACTAGAAAGATGCATGGGGCAATATTTAATCGATTTGTGTGGGCTAACTTTTTTTATACGGTGATGATTGCCTGGAATGTACTGCAGGGGATGGTGGTGGAGTGGCATTTACAGTGGCTTGCAAAAGTATTCATACCCCTTGAACTTTTCCACATTTTGTCACGTTACAACCACAAACGTAAATGTATTTTATTGGGATTTTATGTGATAGACCAACACAAAGTGGCGCATAATTGTGAAGTGGAAGGAAAATTATACATGGTTTTCAATTTTTTTACAAATAAAAAACTGAAAAGTGTGGTATGCAAAAGTATTCAGCCCCCTTTACTCTGATACCCCAAATAAGATCCAGTGCAACCAATTGCCTTCAGAAGTCACCTAATTAGTAAATAGAGTCCACTTGTGTGTAATCTAATCTCAGTATAAATACAGCTGTTCTGTGAAGGCTTCAGAGGTTTGTTAGAGAACATTAGCAAACAAACAGCATCATGAAGCCCAAGGAACACACTAGACAGGTCAGGGATAAAGTTGTGGAGAAGTTTAAAGCAGGGTTAGGTTATAAAAAAATATCCCAAGCTTTGAACATCTCACGGAGCACAGTTCAATCCATCATCTGAAAATGGAAAGAGTATGGCACAACTGCAAACCTACCAAGACATAGCCGTCCACCTAAACTGACAGGCCTGGCAAGGAGAGCATTGATCAGAGAAGCAGCCAAGAGGCCCATGGTAACTCTGGAGGAGCTGCAGAGATCCACAGCTCAGGTTGGGCACTCCATAAATCGGGCCTTTATGGCAGAGTGGCAAGTAGAAAGCCATTGTTGAAACAAAGCCATAAGAAGTCCCGTTTGCAGTTTGCCACAAGCCATGTGGGGGACACAGCAAACATGTGGAGGAAGGTGCTCTGGTCTGATGAGACCAAAATTGAAGTTTTTGGCCTAAATGCAAAACGCTATGTGTGGCAGAAAACTAACACTGCACATCACCCTGAACACACCATCCCCACTGTGAAACATGGTGGTGGCAGCATCATGCTGTGGGGATGCTTTTCTTCAGCAGGGACAGGGAAGCTGGTTGATGGGAAGATGGATGGAGACAAATCCAGGGCAATCTTGGAAGAAAACCTGTTAGAGTCTGCAAAAGACTTGAGACTGGGGCGGAGGTTCACCTTCCAGCAGGACAATGACCCTAAACATACAGCTTGAGCTACAATGGAATGGTTTAGATCAAAGCATATTCATGTGTTAGAATGGCCCAGTCAAAGTCCAGACCTAAATCCAATTGAGAATCTCTGGCAAGACTTGAAAATTGCTGTTCACAGACACTCTCCATCCAATCTGACTGAGCTTGAGCTATTTTGCCAAGAAGAATGGGCAAAAACATCAGTCTCTAGATGTGCAAAGCTGGTAGAGACAAACCCCAAAAGACTTGCAGCTGTAATTGCAGTGAAAGGCGGTTCTGCAAAGTATTGACTCAGGGGGGCTGAATACTTTTGCACACCACATTTTTCAGTTTTTTATTTGTAATAAACTTTGGAAACCATGTATCATTTTCTTTCCACTTCACAATTATGCACCACTTTGTGTTGGTCTATCACATAAAATCCCAATAAAATACATTTACGTTTGTGGTTGTAATGTGACAAAATGTGGAAAAATTCAAGAGGTATGAATACTTTTGGAAGCCACTGTATGAGACTGTTGTATGGGCACATGGGTATGCAGGGAATAGAGAGATGTGGATCATGTGCAGGCAGATATAAGAGTTGGCATCATGTTTGGCACAAACATTATGGGCCGAAGGGCCTGTTCCTGTGCTGTATTGTTCTATATTCTTTGTTCTATTTGTACATTTTTGAATTCCAGGAAGTTAGATGTATTACGTTGTTAAAAAATTAATTTGTCACTACAGCATTTTTATGATGAGATTTCCTCATCCTTTGGTACTCTACCTACAAATTACATGGCAACGGTGACACAGAGGCATATTAATAATTCTACCAGTATTGCTCTGGAGAAGCTATAAACGATGCACTGTGGAATCCCACTGATGATGCTTGTTGATCCAACCAGCGCCATGTGGATCTCACACGGCCTATTCTACAATCGCATAGCTGATATCAACAAATGTTATAATCTACAAGGCTTTGTAATCACATCTCCTCATTCATCTCCTATTGGAGACTTTTGGACTATCTTTGATTGGACTTTACTGGCTGTATCTTGCACTAAACATTATTCCCGTATCCTGTACCTGTACACTGTGAATGGTTCGATTGTAACCATGCATTGTCTCTCCGCTGACTGGTTAGCACGCAACAAAAGCTTTTCACTGTACCTCGGTACACGTGACAATAAACTAAACTAAACTATTTCAGCTGGGAGAGGGAACAGACAGCGGCGAAGGCAGAGCAGTATATGATCTGAGGTAGTATATGAGCTGAGATTCCATACAAGTGATGGAGAGGTTCTAGAGGTAGACACTGTGATTAGTGTGAAATTATCGGCTGAATTATAAATGTATAGGTGTATTTGGCAAGTAATTTTTATTCCAAATGATTTGTTTAATTTTAATATTTCTAAACTACCCAAGAAGATTTGATATTTAAAGTTAATTTGATGTCATAGAAAATGGTACTTTGTTTGTCATGATATAACCATAACAAACATAATGGCCTTGGTGAATAAAATGTTGTCACATATGTAATCTGGCAGTTTGATATACCGAGCATAACATTAAAATGACATTGGAAATTTCCAAAGCTTAATAAAGGCAATTAAAATTTTACATTTATGTTGCAGGAAGCAGATTATTTTCAGGCAGTCAAATGGAACAAAACAAACATTCTATTAGTTGTATTTTAATAAGAATATATCTTTATTAAATTCTTTTCCATAAATATTATCAAGTTAACTAAGTTGCCAAAGCCTGTGGGTTATCAATTTGCAATTTATTTTTTAAACTATTTAAAGAAATAAGAAAGATTAATTGGTTTTAAACAATAGTGAACATCTTGGACCAACATCTAGTGTTGCAAATGACAGATAAATATTGAGTTTTTGGGCTCCTCGACAATAAAAACCTATTATTTTGTTTTTTGGCCATATAATATGTATGTTTATTAATTGTGCATTCTGACAACTTTTTACTTACAGCAAAAACACTAGATATTCATAGTTTATTTTGCTAAGAAAAGACAGTGAGGAATATGGAATCAAGAGGGGTCAATTAGCCATAGGATCATGAGCAGACAAGTATTTCTATTGTGTGTGCCAAAGCAGTTTAAAAGTTCATAAGCAGATAAGGATTTGTTGTTTTTCAGGCCTGCCAGCCTTAGCAGCAGGTAAAATACAGTCAGGTTCCAGCAGATAGACATATGTAGGATGGAACTGCAGATGCTGGTTTACATTAAAGATAGACGCAAAATGCTGGAGTAATGCTCCAGCGCAGTGGACATTTTGAGAAGGGCTTCTTTGAGGTGGAAGTGGAGGTAAAAATGTGGACTTTGGTGAATACAAAGCTTTAGTGAAGAGGGTGGGTGGATACGAAATAAGGGCAAGGTAAGGTGTTTGAGGTTTACTTCTCAATTAATATGTGAGATTTGTTTTTAAGGGAGCATTAAAGGGGCACTTATGGCAGTCAATGGAGTGATATGGTCCTCCTGCCAGATGCAGTCAGGTGCCTCTGACGACCATTGAAACTAATTGAAAGATACATTTGAAGGAGATATAGCATGGAAACAGGTCTTCGGCCCAACGTGTCCTCACTGACTCTCATTAGTTCTATGTTATCCTACTTTCTTATCCACTCCCTACACACTCAATTTACAGAGGCCAATTAACCTACAAACCCACTGTCTTTGCGATGTGGGAAGACACGGTCACAGGGAGAACATGCAAACTCCATAGGCAGCACCCTAGGTCAGGATCGAACCCGGGTCTCTGGCGCTGTGGGGCTGCAGTTCTACCAATGTACCACGATGCTTGCAGGAAGTGTGTCCACTCTCACATTGTATGGACAGTTTGGAGTGGCAGGTGGACAGGCTGAGGAGCATACGGAAGGCGGAGAGGGTTATCGATAAGAGCTTTGGGGACATTGACACACCAAAGGTTCAGCCAGATAGATGGGTGACCACCAGGAAAGGCAGGCAGGCAGGCAGCAAAGGTGTACCGTTTTGGATATATTTGGGAGTGATATCCTCTCAGGGGCAAATAGTAACAGTAGACAATGGCACCACATCCGGGCCTGTTAAACACCAGGATAGAGCACAGTCTCCGTGAGTCATAGTGACAGGGGGCTATATAGTTAGTGGTACAGACAGACATTTCTGTTGCGGCAAACGAGACTCCAGGATGGTCTGTTGCCTCCATGGTGCCAGGGTGAATGATGGCTTGGAGCAAATTCAAAACATTCTGAGAGAGAGGAGTGAGCAGCCGGAGGTTCTGGTTCATATTGTATAGAGGAAGGGAGATGAGGTTCTACAAAGATAATTTAGGGAGTTAAATAATAGGTTAAAAAAAAGGACCTCCAGGGTTGTGACCTGTGCACCTGCTAGTGAGGAAAGGAATTGAAGGATGTGCACACAGGGACTTCCGGTGATGCCATAACAGTGAAGACTGTGTAATCAACCTGCTCCCCGGGAGGCCCTCTTCAAACCAGCCATAAGAAAGGAAAATACGGTGATTTACGAGGAGAAAGGAGTGCTAACGACTGTCTGAACATGATGGGTTGACATAAGGTGTCCGAGCTCGGAGGAAAAGGAAAGAATGAAGAACAGAAACTGACAGACTCCCTGCAAGATGACGCCGAGTCCGACACGGAAAACCCATTAATTCTCTCCGAGTTGAGAGAGTTGAGAAAAGAACACAAAGAAGGCTCAGAAGATACCAAACAGAGATTAACGAGAGTGGAGGATAAAATGAAGGATTTAACAGCTCGAATGAAAAAACTGGAAGGAAAATTGAAGGAAATGGAGGTCAGAGCAAGTTCAACAGAAGATAAGGAAATGAGACACGAGAGAGTGATTAACTACCTGTTACAGAGAGAAGCTAAGTTAGCAGAGAAATGCCTGGACCTGGAAAATCGAGCGAGGCGTAAAAATGTGCGGATATATGGAGTCACAAAGTGAAAGGAAAAAAATAACATGTTCCAGTTTGTAAATGAACTGTTGAGGAATTCCCTAGAACACCCGTAAGGTTCAGTTTGTAAATGAACTGTTGAGGAATAGTAAGATTAAATGAGAACTTACCAGTTTGAAGTTTGATCTTTATTTTATGAGGAGTTACGATGAGGGATTACGTGAAGACCGCGCCAGCACGCATGCGCGACGTTCTTCAAAGCAGTGGTGTGAAATCACAGATACCAAAGTTGACTAACATAGTAAGATAAGAGAGAACTTTATATACCAATTGACCTTTATAATAGAGGGTTTGGGAGTGGAGGGCACGTAATCCCTCATCGTAACTCCTCATAAAATAAAGATCAAACTTCAAACTGGTAAGTTCTCATTTAATCTTACTATTTTACTTCGGAGTCACGCGAGTGACTATGTGAAGATTTCAAAGCTCTGTGATTTCATGCCCTGGAACGAGTCCATGCTCACACACTGCCATGCTATGATGTAACGTATTTCAGACATGAAACTGTGCTGAAAAACAAAAAGGTATTTATTTCATACCTAAAATAATAATGCCCCTACATTGGGTAATCATGAAACAGAACTTAAAATTTTCCCTGCAAATGTCTGCAAATTTCCTGCAAGGATGATGGAAGTTCCATTGGAACTTCCATCATCCCTTGCCGCTGATGTGGATGCAGCCCTGGTGGAGTGAGATTTGAAAACATTAGTATCCACCCCCGCTGCTCCCAATACCACCCTTAACCATCTGGAAATGGTTCGTACTGTGACCTTATGGTGAGGGCGTTTGTGGCTAATAAGTAAAGGCCTCTCTGTGCCCCTGAGACTCTTGGTGACCTCTATATATCGCAATATATATGTCACGATGCAGAGCCGACAATCTGCAGGATTGGCCAGAAATTCTAATTTTTGGCCAGTGGATCCGGGTCTATCCTGTTTAAGTAACCCCTGTATAAGGAAAGTTATCTTGTCTTTTTTAATGTACATGGCGTCCATACTTAATTTATGTAGGGACTGGACTCATTGTGCTGTTAACATAAGTGCCATTAACATAACCATTTTATGGGTTAATTTATCCAGAGTGAGTCCCGATATAGGTGTCCATCCACAAAGCATAGTCAGCACTATGCTTATCTCCCATATATGGGTGTATCTGGGCCTGGGGGGGATTAGAATTAAATATACCCCTCATCAGTTTAGATACCAGTGGGTGTGATCCCACAGCCAGGTGATCACACCCTCGCCCCAGATAATTGGATAGGGCACTACGGGCACAATTAATGGCACTGTAGCTCAATCCCTCATCAAAATGGAGGGTATCCAGGAATTCCAGCACTTCAGTGATGGTGGCTGTGTCGTATGAAGCGTTCGTTCTGGTGCAGAACACTTCCCATTTCTTCACATATGTGCGATATTGTCTTCTGGTGGACTCCCTGCACGATGCTGTGATGACATTTATCATCCTGTCGGAGACTCCGTAGTCCAGAAATGGTTTGTTCCGAATCTGCAAACCAACAGGTTAATTCTGTCATGACACGGATGACTTTCCCGTCACAGGGTGTACCAAAAGGCTTGGACGTTTGTTGATCCGAATGCAGGATTCTGCGGCCATATTTAGTACTACTGGGAACCATGGTTGGGTAGGCCAGTCGGGAACAACCAGGATTCCCGAAGTGGTGTCTTGTTTGATTTTTTGTAAGACCCGACTGATGAGGCAGAAGGGGGGAAAAGCATAGAAAAACAAATCCCCCCCATTATTGCGAGAAAGCGTCCATCGCTACTGCCCCAGGGTCTGGTTCCCAAGCAACATATGTTGGTAGTTGGTGATTTAATCTGGATGCAAAAAGGTTGATATGTGGTGTCCCATACCATTCTATAATATCGGCAAACACTTTCCGATCCAACATCCATTCGGTGTTGTCGTTGAATTTGCATGACCTGGTGTCCGCTACTGTATTTAGCTTACCTGGAAGGTAAGTGGCTGAGATCCATATATTCCTTTCCAGACACCAGTGCCAGATATTATTAACCAATTTATCACATGATATCGACTTTATTTCACCCATATGATTAATGTATGCCACCAGAGTGGTATTATCAATCTGTAATTGTACATGCAAATGGTGCATGTCTGAGCAGTATGCCCGGAGTCCATGAAATGCTCTCAGCATTTCTATATAATTAATCCCTAGTGCCCCAAACAGGGTTAATTATTGTGCACTCCATCTGCCACCACAACTAGAGGTGGTATTAGTTGCTCCCCAACCTTTTGCACTGGCATCAGTCTGTAAAGTAACCGTGGGATTCATAATAGTGATGGGGTTAGAACAATGCTGAATATTGTCTATCCACCAATTTAACTCTAATTTAGCTTCCCCTGGTAGTTCCATAGGCCTATCAAAATGGCCTGCATGAGTTTTAAGAGCTAATATTTTTGCTCTTTGTAGATTTTGGTAATGGAGTGGTCCAAATTGTGCTGCTGGAAATGCAGCCGCTAGTTTCCCTATCACTCTGGCTACTTGCCGAATGGATGGTTTTCTGATGCTAGTGAGGCTTTTACATGCTTCCGTCAAGTCTGTCATTTTGTTTGGTGGCAAGGTGATAGACATTTGAACAGAATCGATAAGGAACCCCAAATAATCCATCGTAGTGGAGAGTCTCAATTTTGATTTATTTGGATGAATGATAAATCCCAGCTTTTGAAAGAGATGCTTTGTGGCTGATACTGTCAATGTAGCCAACTCTACATTTTCCCCTACAATGAGAATATCATCAAGGTAGGCCATAACACTATGATTTTGTTTCCGCAAATGTGCCAAAGCTGGTTTTATCAATTTGGTAAACAGCCTGGGTGCCGATGATAACCCGTTGGGTAAGGCCTTATACTGCCAAAGCTGTCCCATCCAGACAAATTTCAGATATTTCCGATGATCCTTGTGTATTGGTACTGAATAGTATGCATCTTTTAGATTGATGCAAGCCATGTAGTACCTGTTGGAGATTAGCTGTTTGGCTGTGACAAACGTGTCCATTTTGAAATGGGCATAATGAACGGAAGTATTCAGTTCGGTCAAATCTATAATTATGCGGCATCCACCGCATTTGTTTTTGGTAAAAATGTTTGATACGAACTCTTGAGATTCTCTGTTTGTCTTCTCAATTACCCCTTTTGTGTTTAATCTTAAAAGTTCAGCATGGCCTTCTGTCCTTTCTTTTTGTGAAAGTATAAACTTCCGGCTAGGTGTATGCTGAACTGGGATGGGGAGTTCGTAAACAAATTCAATTTTATATCCCTGAATACTTTCCAGTATGTAAGGATCAGAGGTAAACGTGCTCCACACATGACGAAACAAGTGCAACCATCCCCCAACCCGTGATGAGTCTAGACATGCTATGTTTTCAAGGCAACCAGAGCCACCCACCTCCATGGTTACCGGTGGTGCTGTGTTGGTTATCTCAGTTGCTTCTTGTTCTGTTGTGTTGCTGCGTTGTGGGGTTGGCGCATTTTCCAAGAAGGCCGGGCTGGGCAATGGTGTAAAAAAAGACCGTTGTGCAGGTGGGCCAGGCTTCGAGCTTTCACCACCAGATGGTCTCTCGTTGTAGCGGTGCCTGGTGCTTGAGTAGGGGTGTAGTAGGGTTGTGTAGGAGGTGGTTGGCACCTTTATCATGCCGATTGTCTTAGCCTCCTCATCCAGGTATTTAACCTGCTTAGGGAGGTTGTCCTCAAACAGCAATGTAGGCGGCTGTGCACTGCTGGGCCTGCATAATCCCGCAAATTTGGGATTGAGTGCAAGTTTTATGATGCTCTTCCTGTAGCTGTTGATTTCAAACAGCGTTTTGCACAGGAGTGCTAGAGTGTCTGGCAGCTCTTCAGGCATCTCAACCCCATCGACATTTCTGGCTACTGCTGTAATCCCAGCAGCTAGCAGTTTGAGGATTCTTTGGAGTTTCACGTCCTGGCTCCTTATGGTCGGGCTCATGTTGATGCCAAATGGGGTTGTTGACAGCAGGTACATTAACAGAAATACAATTCTCTGGCGCAATGTTTTTTTCTGCCGTATTGTTAATTGCTTGTTCCTGCAGCTGGTTAATTGCCATGTAATTAATACTGGCAGCCAGCTTGGGATGCAATGGCAGACCTTTTTGGGTAGGCATAGCAAATTTGTTGACCATACCCAATAGTTCTTCTTGCGGCACCCCTAACACAGGTGAGTCTTCAGCCATGTCCTGTTCTTCAGGGTCAGCCCAGTTCTGACCCCCAATGCTCCCCTGCGAAGAGGGTGAGACATTTGGCAGTCCTTGATAGGAAGCTGCCGTGGGTCTGCGAAGAGACCCACTGTGACTCTGCCCCTGCATAAGCAGGTCACGCTGGAGCAATTGCTCCACCATCCGCTCCATGCGGGAAAGACGGCCGCCATCGCTATCCACGAACGGGGTGTCCTCAGGTCCGGACCCAGCCAGGTCTACGGACCTGTCCGACTTCCGGGTGATTTTTCCGCCAGACCCCGGCGCACCTGCGGTCTGTTGCAGCGAGAAGTCGGGAGCTGCTGGCAGCACCTGCAGCCGCTGGAGAGTCGGCACGCTGCTGGCTGGTTTCCACAGCAGCGATTTTAGCCGCTGTTCTCCTCGATTTCCTGGACTCCATGCTGTTCTTCTTGGCTGTGAAAATACACACACAGAGTCTTTTCCATAATGGTAAGTACTTACCTCAGGTTGTCTTTTTAAACTAGCGCTGGAGGAGCGACGCTTCCTCCCGACTGTCGCTTCCTCAATGCGTTCGACAATATGTCGCGCATGCTGCTGGCGGGGTCTTCACGTAGTCACTCCAGTGACTCCGAATTTGAAGTAAAATTCCCTAGAACACCCGGAAGGTTTAACTATTAATATAGAGAGAGCACATAGGTCCCTCGCAGCTAGACCGAGTGCAGAGCTAGCCCCACCAAGATCTATAATAGTCAGATTTTTAGACTATTATATGAAAGATCTCGTGTTGCAACAGGCTTGGAAGTAGCGAAAGATAATATATGATGGGGACAGAGTGTATTTTGATCAAGACTACTCGCCAGAAGTCCAGAGAAAGCGTAAGGAGGTACAACAGGTGATTAAGCAACTGTGGGAGAAAAATATTAAAACCAAGTCTCCATTCCCGGCACAGCTCAAGATCTTCCTAGATTGTGGAGTTAAATCCTTCAGGACATTGACTCAGGCAGTACCTACACTGGAGAAGATGGGGATTTACATCAGATCGGAGTCCAGAGATGTGTTGAATAGAGAAGTGCTGCGAGACCACTGGTCAAGGGGGACGAATAAAGCAAGTGGCCAGTGAGGATTGGCAAATCTGTCAGAGGAAGATCTTCACACCATACTATGTATCATAGGAGATGGACCATAGACAGGTTTGAAATAACCACAGAAACATGGGTCATATGTGCAAATGGGAACATGTCTGAAAGAGACCATTGAGTTAATGAAGTGGACAATCAACATCTGTACGATCAGATAATAGTATAAGATGAGACAAATAATATGTAAATAGTTTGTACATATACTCTCTGGTTTTGTTTTGTTGTCTTGATGAAGGGTAATTATGCCACGTTTTACAGCACATATACGGCTGGTTTTGTAATGTATTATATTTTCTAATTGATTTAAATGTACTATCAAAGAGAGGGATTGAGGGGGGCTCTCTCGGGTGGGGAGGAGATACCTGCCATTTATTTTTGTTTATAATTGTAATTCAAAAGTCCCAAAGTGGGATTTAGAGCAACCTTACTATAGTTGCAACCACACATATGTGGGCTACCCAGGAGAGACCTAGTCACATCTCTTCGCCTTTTTACAAGGAGCTGGTACACCAGGGTGTCCAGATGGGTTTGTTAGGGAGGAAGTCCCTTTTTTCTTTATTTATTTATTTTTTGTCCTATGTGTAAAGTTTTATTGTATATTGATTTCATGATTTGTTTATTGTTTATTGTTAGTTTGGCAAATGTTGTTCATTATTACATCGCACCCTAGTAAATTGTATTTTGAATACAACGGATATTCACAGGCTAACCAGAGCAAGAAACAAAAATGGTATAGAAAGCAACTAGTAGATTACACAATGTGGGATAATGACTAATTTAGAGATTGTAAGTTATAATGTCCATGGTTTAAATCACCCCATAAAGAGGAAAAAAATTCTGAGCCAACTCAAAAATTTAGAATGTGGAGTTGCGTTGATTCAGGAAACGCATCTGGTGAAAACTGAACATAAAAAGCTTAGAAGAGAGTGAGTTGGTGAGGTATTTAGTGCCTCCAATGGGAAAAGGAGAGGAGTTGCTATCCTTTTCAATAGAAATGTAGTTTTTTCTGTGGAAAAAGTACTTCAAGATACATTGGGGAGATATGTAATGGTAATTGGTACAATAAGTGGGATGGTAGTATCGATTATAAATATTTATGTACCAACGGAAGATGATTACTCTTTCTTTAGAGACATTGCAAATATAATTGCAGAAAATGTCCAAGGTATGATGATACTTGGTGGTGATTTCAAAGCGGTCCTTGATGGGAGGCTGGATAGTACAACCAAACAAAAAAAAAACAAAATATTAAATAATATGCTTGGGGAGTTAGGATTAGTAGACTCATGGAGATATAAAAATCCAAGGGGGAGGGATTATAGTTTCTTTTCGAAGGTGCACGCGAGTTACTCACGTATAGACATGCTTTGTGTTCTCAAAAAATATACATATAATGTGGCAGATTGTAAAATTAGTTCAATAACAATCAGTGACCATGCGCCCATAATCCTTACCTTGGAGTTAGGAACTGAAAAGAGTTTTAAATACTGGAGAGCAAACATTTCTTTATTGACAGATAACGTAATGACACAGGAAATTAGGAATTGTATTAAAGAGTATTTTGAACACAATGACCATAGTGAAGTAACATTATCCACTCTTTGGGACGGTGCAAAAGCAGTAATAAGGGGCAAAATGATTGAAATATCGAGTAGAGTAAGGAAGAATAGGTTGAAAAAGCAATCTGACTTGGAAAGTAAAATAAAGATATTAGAAGTAGAACACAAAAATAACAATAGAAACAAGAATCTGTTAAAGGAACTAAAACAAAAAAGACATGAGTTAGAAGAGCTTCTAACATATAAAGTGGAAGGAGCCCTTCGGTTCTTAAATCAAAAATACTACGAGAAGGGAAATAGGGCTAGTCGCCTCCTGGCATTTCAGTTGTGTAAGGAGCAAGCTAATCGAGTAGTTTCCAAAGTTCTACATCCGATATCTAGAAATTTAATTTCACAACCACGAGAAATCACTGAAGCGTTTGCATCCTTCTATGAACAGTTATACGACTCTCCTGAAATCATAGATAAACAGGAAAAAGATCAGAACCTTCATTTCTGGATTAAAAATGCCCTGCCTTTCTCAAGGAGAAGCGAGAAATATGACAACACAAATAGAAGAGCAGGAAATAAAAGAAGTAATTAAAACATTAAAGAACAACAAGTCCACAGGGATGGATGGGATTCCAGGAGAGTTTTATAAATGTTTTGAGAACGAGCTTTCTCCGATTCTGGCTGGAGTCTATAATTATGCCTTGGTTGAAGGTAACCCACCGAGATCATGGGCCGAGGCTATAATCTCTGTTATTTATAAGGAAGGGAAGGATCCCACAAGATGTGAAGGCTACAGACCGATAAGTCTCTTATGCTATGACTTAAAGATACTCAGTGCTATATTAACCAAGAGAACCCAAAAAATTATAAAACAATTGATACATCCCAATCAAACAGGGTTCATACTGGGCAGACAGGGAGCCAATAATATTAGGCGGGTCCTAAATATCATGACATGTGCAAAAAGGAAGCATCAGACTTCAATGCTATTAAGTTTAGATGCTCAAAAGGCTTTCGACAGAGTAGATTGGGTCTATCTTGAATATACACTAGATAAAATGGGGTTACACACAAAATGTATTAATTGGGTGAAAACATTATATTTAAATCCAAAGTCAAGAGCGAGGGTAAATCGATGTTGCTCCGAGTTTTTTTTAATTAAAGTGAGGAGTTAGACAGGGAGACAGTTTGAGTCCCCTGCTTTTTGACTTATGTTTAGAGCCACTCGCAGAAACTATTAGGCAAGATGACTATATTGAGGGCATTGAAGATGATCGGGGGGGTGGGGGGGAACAAAAAATTTCACTATTTGCAGATGATGTTATGATCTATGTGAGTAATCCTATTTCCTCAGTGCCTCGCCTAATGCAAGTCTTACAGGAATATGGAGAAATATCGGAATATAAAATAAATGACTCAAAATCAGAAGCAATGATGCTGTCAGGTCTGTGGCCCTCGCAATTAAATGATCAGGTCAGGTTCCATTGGTCTCGGGAGGGTTTTAGATATTTAGGTATTGTCATCACTTCCTCTATCACCGCATTGTATGAAGCTAATTTTGGTAAATTACTCAAGAAGACTAAGGCAGACCTGCACAGATGGGATATTCTCCCTGTATCTCTAATTGGTAGAGTGGAGGTTGTTCGAATGAACATTTTGCCCCGACTGCTTTTCTTATTACAATCTTTACCAGTAGTGGTCCCTGGCGCGGCAATTAAGGCATTAGACAAAGTGTTAACAAGATTTGTGTGGCAAAATAAGAGACCCAGAGTCAGACTTAAGACACTGTTGTTATCAAAACAAAAAGGGGGCCTAAATATGCCTAACTTTAAATATTATTATTGGGCAGCACAGCTGAGAACCTTGATAGCATGGTTAACGAACGATGAGGAAATGGGATGGGTGAAAAAATGGAACAAAATGCATGTCCTAGTATTGCCCTGGCTGGGCTCCTATTTCTAACTCAAGTAAATTGGAAGAAATTAAAAGTAGATTGGATTGAATTCACAATGAAAACGTGGTTAGCTATCAGAAAGCAATTAAATCTTTTTAATTCGATATCTAGAGCACTGAAGATAGCTGCTAGTCCCAATTTTATACCCAGCAAAATTGATAAGGGATTTAGAAACTGGGCAGATAAAGGGCTTATTACTATGGACCAGCTTTTTTGTGGGGGAGTCTTGAAATCTTATGAGCACTTGCAGAATGACTGTCAGGGTCGGATTTATTTAGGTTCCTCCAACCTTAGGCACTGCTTACAGACACATGTAGATTGGGAGCAGATATGTAGACTACCTTCAAATTTGGAAAATACTTTCTTGATGACTATAAAGGGAGTGTTACAAAATAATTTGATATCCCATTTATATCAAGGACTTCAAGACTATATATAAGGAAAAACTATAGAAACAAAACAGAAATGGGAATTGGAAATTAACATTATTATTACGGATGAAATATGGGAAAGGACATGTCTCTTGGGCCATAAGCTGACAAGCAGCCCCTCTTGGAGGAAGTTTGATTGGAAAATTTAAATGAGAGTATTTAGGACCCCTCTAGTGTTGGCAAGATACAGTAACACCTCAAATTTATGCTGGAGACAATGTGGGAAGATCGGTGATCACACACATTTTTTGGGATTGTCCCAAATTGTACCAATACTGGAGAGACATCCAGGCAGAGATTAAATTAATTCTGAGAGTGGATCTACCTTTGGAACTGGCTTGTTTTATATTAGGAGATACTCCAGCAGCGACAGATATTCAAAACCAGAAATATTTGCTTGGGGTGATGGTGTTGATTGCTAAAAAGATGATAACAGTGCAATGGAGAAAGGAAATGCCACCAAATGTTCAACAGTGGAGGGAAAGATTGAAAAATGTATACGATGGAAAGTATAACTGCTAAACTCCAGTTGAGAACTGATGTCTTAAAATATTATATGGAAACCGGTACTATTACAAATGCCAAGATTGATTAAGGATATGAATGGATGAGCTTGCTCTGGTGCCTGTGAATAAGATGCTTCTATGATAGAATATTAAGAGGATCTGATGCAATGCTAATAGAGGTTAGGTGATTTGTATTTTGTCATTTTGCGATTGTCTTTTGTGTTTCTCTTTGTTTTGTCTATATGTGTATTTTGTTATGTCAATAAATGTTGAGTTGAAAAAAAAAAGAAAGATGTGCACATGACTAAGGAGATGGTGCAAGAGGAGGGCTTAACATACATGGATCATTGGGCTCTCCTCCTGGATAGGTGGGTTCTGTACAAAAGGGATGGGTTGCACCTGAACTAGATGGGAATCAATATCCAAGCATTGGGGTTTGCTAGTGGTACTAGGGATGCTTTAGACTACAATGGCAGGGGGTGGGAACCAAAGCAGCAGGTTAGCAAATGGAAAGACTGATGGGAAGGTAGAGATTCTGACCAGTAAGCCTCAGGGGTGGACAGGCAGGGAGAGGTTAATGAACATGCTGAAACTAATTGGCTGATGTGTGTTTTTCAACGCAAGGTGTATTGTGGGTAAAGTAGACGAATTTAGAGCTTGGGTCAGTGCTTGGAACTATGACATTATGGCCATATGGAGACTTGATTGCTAGAGGGACAACACTGGCAATTCCACATTCCAGGTTCACAATGTTTTAGACGTGATAGAGAGGGAGGTAACGAGGCGGAGGAGTTGTGCTACGAATCTGGGAGAATATCATAGTGGCCCTCAGAGAGGACATACTATTATAGGTTTCCCAATAACCAGCGGGAGGTAGAGGAACAAATATGAAGACAGTTGTAAAAGCAACAGGATTGTTACATGGAGTGACTTTAATCACCCCAATATGGACTGGTACTTTCTGAGTGCAAAAGGCTTGAATGGGGCAGAATTAGTTAGGCGTATCCAAGTGGCTTTCTTAAAATAATATATGGATACTTCAGGTTGGGAAGGGACCATATGGGCCTTGTATTGGAAAATAAGTCTCGCTGGGTTATTGGTGTTTCAGTGGAAGAACATTTTGAGGATAGTGATCATAAGTCTTATGATAGTTATTAATAAGGATAAATCTGGACCTTGGGTTACTAACTCGGGGTAAAGCAGATTACAACATTATTAGGCAGCAGCGAGGGAGAATACATTGAGAACAGCTATTACTGTGTAAGTCCACATCAATCATGAGTTGTTTAAAGATCATCTGTGAGTTCAGGACTGGCCTGTTCCAGTAAGGAGATGGGAAAGGAATGTCAAGATAAGGGACTCTTGGGTGACCAGAGAGGTTCTGAATTTGGTCAAAAAGAAAAATAAAGAAAATGTAAGGTTTAGGAAGATGCAATCAGACAGGACTTTGAGGAATATAAAGCCAGTAGTAAAAAACTCAAGAAGGCAATCAGAGAGAGCCATGAATGTCAATGGCCAGTTGGATTATAGAAAAACCAAGGCTTTTTAATGTGCATTAATACCAAGAGAGTAATTAGGGAGAACCACGCATGGATAAAGGAGGGAATTTATGCCCGAAGGCAGAGGATGTAGGCAAAATACTAAACAAGTATTTTTCCTCTGTATTCACCAAGGAGAAAGACACAGTGTGAGATCAGTGCAAGGTATACTAATATGCTAGGGCAGCCAAGGAGGAGGTGATGTTGGCATTAAGATGGTCAAGTCCCCAGGGCCTGATAGGATTTATCACATAGAGACAAGAGAGGAGATTGCAGGTGCGTTGACATAGATCTTTGTATCCTCTCTAGCCACAAGCGAGGAGGACTAGAGAGTAGAATACGTTATTCTTTTGTTTAAGTAATGAAATAAAGAAAATCCAGGAAATTATAGACTAGTGAGCCTTGCGTAGTGGTAGGGAAGCTATTAGAGAGGATATTTCGGGATAGGATTTACTTGCATTTGAAAGAGAATGGGATAGTTAGGGACAGCCAGCATGGCTTTGTCCACAGCAGGCTAAGTCTTCCGACCTTGATTGAGTTTTTTGAGGAGATGACAAAAATAATTGATGAGAGTAAGGCAGTGGATTTGAAGACACAAGAAACTGCAGGTGCTGAAATCTTGAGCAAAACGTAAAGTGCTGGAGGACCTTAGCGGCTCAGGTAGCAACAATGGAGAGAGTGGTCAGATGATGTTTCTGAAGGGTCCTGAACCGAAACATCATCTGTCCATTCTTCCACTAAAGCTGTCTGATCTTTGAGTTCCTCCAGTACTTTGTGGTTCAACCTTGATTTATAATCCTATTCTGACTTTCATCAACCCCTAATCTCAGATTTACCATGTACTATAACACTTAGGATACATAGAACGTGTATATAAAATACTTCATTGGAAAAAGTGTTTAATTAATAATGTTTTAAGTGTATGATGATGGATCAATGCCGTCAGCCATCGTTCGACAAGCCTGAAATGTTAATAAATGTCAATAGTTGATGATACCATCTGCAGCTTTCGTTGTGCTCTTCTGATGCTTCAGAGTGTATTTAGACTCAATAGCCATCAATGCTTAGTGCATGACAATTGTATATTGCACACCTAAATTATATTATAATGTGGAAAAGGTCCACCAACACTAAAGTGGAGTGTACTCTGAGCCACAATTCATTCAGTCTGCTAGTTTGTTTTATTGATTTGGAAAATGATAACTTAGAAACAGTTTTTACACTTTAATTCTTACTATGTAATTAATAATGATCAATAAATATGTGGTGTGGTTGGCAATTTTGAAGTATTTTCAGAATTGTTTAACAAATTATTAATATTTTGCATTGTTTTGCCATATTTTTATCTTGCTTGATGTGTTAGCATCTTTTAATCTCCAGTTCTTTATTATAAGGAAAATCATTACACGATAAGATGGGCAATCTCTAAAGATTGTTTTTATTTTTCAATAAAATAGCACTTGCACTTTTATTCTTGATAAACATTCTTCTGATTACATCTTGTCCAGGGATTGGGTATAAAAAGTCATTGACAAAACAGTCACTGCAGTTTTTTTTAATTCCACTGAATATACATTGACAACTAATACAATATGTTGAACATTTCTAACAGGCTTTTGTAGATAACTATTTAATCTGAAAACCGATCAATAAACAGAAAAAAATACATGTTTTATATAAATTTATTTAAGATTTCATACTTTAAATTTGAATACATATCTTAGGTTCTGAATGCACTGGGATCATCGGAATTACATGAATTAGATCAGGTCCATGTGAAAGTCAAATTATATTTTTCATTTCTGCAATGTATATCTATTTTCTCATATTCTAATTGTAACTTCAATTTTAAAGTACAAAAACAGTAATGAAAATGACCAAAATCTTATAAAACTAATTCATAAATGCTCTGAAAGTGACATTGTGATCCCACATGGCACAAACTTTGTCACTGTTAACATTTTAAATACAGTCATTTAATTATGTTGTTATGGTTAGATATCTTTTCTAAAGGTGTAGAACTAGTTCACATTATTAGAACAGTCACTTCAGAGAGAGATTGCTGAATTGAAATAACAAATAAATTCAACTGGATTAGTTGAATTTGCTCATTGTTTCATTTATGCAAACTGTATTTGAAATTACATTAAAGCCTTCTATCAATAATGAAACTGATTCATCAGATATCAATACAGCAGAATTTTATAGATTACATCTATATTAAATAAGTAATTTTATCTGATTATAAATCTGATTGTGTCATGTAAAATCTAGCTCAGTGTATATCTTTTATGGATGCTTTCATTTCCAAGCAAATTGCTTTCACATTATTTGTCATATTGAGGGGTCAAGTTGTTCTGTAGATCTTGTAAAATCTTTGTAGTGGTTGAACCTAAAATAACAAAGAGAATTTGTGAAACAGAAGCTAACTTAACATCTGTTACTGTTTTATCTTCAGCTCCTTTTGATCGAGTTGACGGAGCCCTCTAGTGAAAATCAGGTGCATTTTAATTTTTTCACCATTTTCCACAGATCTTGCTACTTTAGAATGCCTCTGATCATTGAAAAAAATAATTGAAAGAAGACCAAATATCATGTTTTCAGATAAATACTAATATAGTGTTTGGACCAAATCCAATCTGGTTTAAAAAAAACATAATGGCTGATACTTAAACATTGAAATCAAACACAAAGTGTTTGAAACATTCAGTAAAAAGATAAACATTTAATTTGGATGATCAATAACTTTTCATTCTCCAAAAACATTTTTTTTCTCTTGCCATAAATGTTGTCTGACCAGCTGAGTCTGAATCTATAAATAGTCTTTTTTTTTAATAGTTAACAATATAACAGAAAAAACACCTTTTCAGTGCCTTTCCAACATCCCAAACCAGCTTGCAGGCATTCAAGTACTTCTTAAATGTAGAGAATGCCAACTAGGAAGTAATATTGTTCCATAATAGTTATTCCCTGATTTTGCTTAAATTTGACAGAAGAATAAAATTGTTAAACCATTTTCAGTCGTGTTTTTAATCATTCATCTTATAAATCGCATGCAGTCTCGAAACAGAATACATTGTGTGTATGTGAACTATAATAGCAAAGTTCATACTACAATCCAATCAGCATTAATCCTTCCTTATGAGTATTGAAATGAGTATTAGTATAAAAATTAATGTTAGTACAACTTGATTTATACACTGGGAAATATTCTGTAACATTTAGAAGACCAGGCTGAGACCTTGGATCAGCAATTTTATCTTAAAGAGCATCGTGATTCTCTTACTTAAGGGAAATGAGTGGAATAATATAATTGTCAATGATAGTCTATCAAAATCAATTTTATCTACCAGAAAATAGACACAATAAGCTGAAGCAACTCAGCAGGTCAGACAGCATCTCAGGAGAAAAGGAATAGGTGACTGCAGAAATGTCTCGACCCGAAATGTCACCTATTCCTTTTCTTCATTGATGCTCTCTGACCGGCTGAGTTACTCCAGTTTTTTGTGTCTATCTTCGGTTTAAACCCGCATCTACAGTTCCTTCCTACACATTTAACCTACCAGATCTATCTGCTGTCCGCTTCATTGATCTTTTACCCATCAGGGACACAAAGCACATCGGCCCATCGGGACATCTTGAACTGGATCGAGATTGTCTCATCAACATTGGAAATATATCTAGTCTTGGATACAATGCCTTCAGTATTTCAGCGATCTAGAAGGAGAAACCAATACAAAAATATACCACATCAATACGCTTTGACTGGTTGGAGTTTCCCAAGGTGGTTGGTTTTGGATAAATCATTATCAAAATTAGACAGAAAGTGCTGGAATAATTCAGCAGGTCAGGCAGCATCTCTGGGGGATATAGATGGAACCTTCTTCCTCAGTCTGAAGAAGGATCCTGACCCAAAATGTCACCTGTCCATGTTCTCCAGAGATTCTGCTTGACCCTCTGAGTTATTCCAGCACTTTGTCCTCTTTTTGTAAACCAGCTTCTGTATTTTCTTGTTTCCACATAATTGGAATTATTTCATTTATTCCTGGAGGGGGGGAGGGGGGGTGCAGCAAATTTGGCAGATTGTCATAAACAGGTAACACAAGTTAGGAATGGCTGGGATCATCCAAATAATCTGTTTACATTTTGAAGTGTTAAAATGATTGAAATGTACAGGAACACGCGGATCTGTTTCAGAATATTCGGACGAGATTGTGAAAAACTGTATATAAATTCCTGATTGTTTCCCCATTCGGATAGAGAGTCATACAGTTATATGACTCGGAAACAGGCTCTTCGGACCAACTTGCCCACGCCGACCAATATGCCCTAACTACACTGGTCCTACCTGCCCGCATTTGGCCCCTATCCCTCTAAACCTTTCCCATACATAATATCCCGGATGTCTTGCAGGTTGAAAGGCAAGTGAAAACTGTAGATGCTGCAAAGCGAATATAAACGTGACATGATGGAAATAGACGGCAGGAGTTCTCCCCTCCGGTGTGGCCTGACCTGCTGAGGAAGCTCGGCTGATGGCGTGGATCTGAGGTTGAGATGCTCAACAGACTTACAGCAGCGCAGGGACAACACAAGTTCCAAAAGTATGCAGCCTAAAGCTTCCTAAATTTAGTTAATGTTTGAGAAAGGTTAGGCGATAACGAGGAAGGACACAGATATTGTTCACCTATTCATGCTGATAAATTCTATTATGGAGCAATTCCTCTATGAAACCATGAAAAAGAGGACACCTATGTAACAAGGTGAAAAAGGTACTTTAGTATTATCTTTTTCCTGGCATCTTCTGCCAGGTATACTTATCTAATACTTATCTATAATTATCACTCTTTGTAAATCAAGCTTTTCACAGGAAACAGCAACACCTGTGCTTTGAAACTGTAGACTTAATAACAAGTAGCGGTACAAAGCAGAACCCATCTCATTGGCCTATCAGAGGGTTCGAAATTAACCTTTCGACTTTCCGATACAATCTCTGTCAAGAGAGGTGCAAAAAGAGAATGTGAATTTTATCAATACATATTTCTAAACGTTCTTATTTTGACCAGTGTTCAGTATTGTCCATATTTGTGGCCTGACTATTTACCTGCTTTGGCAGTGTAGACTCCTCTTCTTCTCGTAACGATCCGGGCCCACACTTTGCCGGGATTATTAGCACGGAGATGACAGTGGCAAAGACAATAGCTCTCATCATTTTGGAAACTCTCCCGATCGTCGAAGGTAGCTGAAGTCAGAATTTACAAAACAATAAGAGCACAATCCTCCATAATTCCAAACGGCACTGAATGGCTTAATGTAAACAGAACAGTTACCTGGTCAGGAGTGGCGATTTCAATAACATTTGGAGCAGATCAAGAGTGTATAAATAGTGCTGGATCTTTTTATTCCTGGGAGGAGCCATGAATTGTTTTTTTAAATTAAGCTCCCTCCTACGTCATGTCAATATTACCTGTGGATAATTTGGTGATTCTGGAGAAATCCTATTTCTGCTTCATTTCCTTTGAGATTAGTTCATGCTGAAATAATCACAACTCATTTCAATTAAAACAATGCAATTCACTTCTAATACCTAGAATTCAAATTATATTAGACAGTATAAACACAATCACTGCGCGATGGTTAAACATTTATATACATGATAATTTACTGGATAAATTATTAACTTTTAAACAATCTTTCTGTTAATTTAGGGATATTCAGAGTGATTAAAAAAATGTTTTAACAGATTTTCCAATTCTATTCATATGAATTCCTTCTTGGACCCTTCTTTGGTACTCTAGTATAGTTGATACTTATGGCAATTGCGAAATATTTTTGAAGAGAATTATTTAGACTATCAAGTCACTTTGGGTGACAGGGTGGCACAGCTGGTAGAGTTGCTACCTCACAGTGCCAGACCTCCAGTGCTGTATGTGTGGAGTTTGCGTATTCTCTCTGATAACGTGGGTTTCCTCCAGATGCTCCAGTTACCCCCCATATCCCATAGATATGTGGTTTTTGTAAGTTAATTGGCCTCTTTAAATTGTTCCTGGTGTGCAGGGTGTGGATGGGAAAGTAGGTTAACAGAGAACTAGCGTCAACAGGTGATCTATGATTACACCGACTCGATGGGCTGAAGGGCCAGTTTCCATGTTGTATCTTTCAATTAATTCACAGTTAATAAGGTAAACTTAATAAGAAGAATAGGTGTTTACTACAGTAAAAAATTACTGATACGCCAAGGGAGAAAAATAGGTTAACTCTTTTGATGGGAATCTTTATCAATTGAAAGGATCTTGATGAAATAATGTCAACGTATGTCCCTCAGATTGTATATTACTTCTATTCGAGATTTCCAGCACCTTCAGTTTTTACTTAAGAGCATAAGAATTTGTATATTTTCAGTAATCACTGCATAATTGTTTTAAATGAGCATTGCAGCTACATGTTTTTCAAATGAATTGGATTTAATATTTCTTGAATAGAAATTCTTCAGATCGCAATAAGTTATCCTGTAGCAAAGCATCAACTTGCAGGATCTGTTCGAATGCCTTGTTGCTAGAACCTGACCAAGTATCAGATTTCAGATCTGAATTTAATCACCAGATGGGGATGCTGTGAGTTGTGGTCACATGCAGCTTTCAACTCTTGGTCAGTAAACATAGAATGTTTCAAGAACTCGGAAATCTATCCACTTTCTCAATGTCTGATAAATTGACTCCTTCCACACTTCGCACTGCCTCAGCCAGCCCAGCAGAATAATCAAGAATCAGTCTCGCCCTCTTCCATCAGGCACAAGGTACAGAAGTTTAAAAATGTATTCCTCCAGAGTTTCTTCCCAGCTGTTATCAGGCAACTGAATCGTCCTCTCATCAGCTAGTGTGTGGCCTGACCTCCCATCCACCTCATTGGAGACCTTTGATCTATCTTTGATCAAACTTTATCCAATGTTATATGTTGCACTGAAAGTTGTACGCTTTATTTGTGGACTGTGGATGGCTTGATTGTATACATGTATAATCTTTTTACTTTTGACTTTACATACAGTGTGGAAACAGACCCTTTGGTCCACTGAGTCCATGTCAACCAGCGATCACCCTGTACCTTAAAACTATCCTACACACTAGGAACAATTTATAATTTGCAGAAATCAATTAACTTACAAACCTGTACATCTTTAGAGTGTGGGACGAAAGCGGAGCTCCCGGAGAAAACCCACAAGGTCACAGGGAGAATGTACAAGTTCAGTACAGACAGCACCCATGGTCAAAATCGAACCTGGGTCTCTAGTGTTGTAAGGCAATAACTCTACCGCCGCGCCACTATGCTGCCTTTTCTTTGACTGGATCGCATGCAAGCAAAGGTTTTACACTGTACCTTGGAACACATGACAATAATAAACTAAAATTAAGTGTCTTGAACTGTTTGCAACCCAATTTAGTTATGTACCATGACTATCTTATGAGCAATATCAAATTCATCTAATATGGAACGGATTGCATTTAGCAGCAAAATTAAATCTGACTTGAAGGTTAACCTACCATTAAAAAAAATGCATGGTAAGAAATAATTCAATTTGCAATCTTTTAGCTTTAATAACACTTCTAATAGTATTACAATGGATGTAGCTACCCATCAGAGGAACAATATAGATTTTGAAGGAACTGTAAACTGAGAAGTTTCAGTCCTGCGAAGTTGCAGGAGATTGAAGAATAACAGGCATTAAATCATGTCTGCAACAGAGGAAATAAAGGAACATCAGAAAGGCCTGGATAGAGTAGATGTGGAGAGGATGTTTTCACCAGTGGGAGAGTCTTGGATCAGAGGTTATAGCATCAGGATAAAGGGATGTACTTTTAGAAAGGAGATGAGGAGGAATTTATTCAGCCAGAGGTTGGTGAATCTGTGAAATTCAGTGCCACAGATGGCTGTGGAGTCCAAGTCAATGGATATTATTAAGGCAGAGATTGACAGATTCATGATTAGTAAGGATGTCAGGGGTTATGGGGAGAAGGCAGGAGAATGGGGTTGAGACGGAAAGATGTATCAGCCATGATTGAATGGTAGAGTAGACGATGGGCCAGATGGCCTAATTCTGCTCCTTGACCGTCTGAATTTATGAAAGGTTTAATCTTCACGTCTTTTTCAATTTGGTTCCATATACCTTTAACTATTCTTAGAATGTAGACTTCATTGAAAGCGGCTGCTTTTACTGAGTCTCCCTATTCGTCCAGATGGTATTTTGAGGCAACAATAAAATACGGATTAGAGGTTTTACAAATTTCCGTCCGTAAAGGGCACTGGGTTTTGTAAAGTAATCATTTAATATAAGATCAATAAGATTCAAATTTTACTTCGGAGTCACGTGAGTGACTACGTGAAGACCCCGCCAGCACGCATGCGCGACATATCGTCGTTCGCATGCGGAAGCGACAGTCGGGAGGAGCGGGGCTCCTCCAGCGTAAGTTTAAAAAACGTACGAAAGGTAAGTCTCACCGGAGTGGTGAGCGCGGCGACTTTATTTCTACTTGTTCTTTCAGGATGGAGTCGCGGAAATCGAAACCGTGGAGAGCAGCCAGCAGCGTGCCGCTTCTCCTGAGCTGCAGGTGTTACCTGCAGCTCCCGACTTCTCGCCCATGAGGGCCGCTGGTTCGCCACGGACAGGCGGTAAATCCACCCGAAAGTCGGACGGGACTGCCGACTCAGCTGGGTCCAGTCCCGAGGACACCCCGCTCGCTGTTAGCGACGGAGGTCGTCTTGCCCGCATGGAGCGGATGGTGGAGCAATTGCTCCAGCGTGACCTGCTTTTGCAGGGGCAGGGTCACGGTGGGCCTCTTCGCAGGCCCACGGCAGGATCCTAAAATGGACTGCCTAATGTCTCACCCTCTTCGCAGGGGAGCATTGGGGGTCAGAACTGGGCTGACCCTGAAGAGGGGGAGTTGGCTGAACAACCAACAGTGTCAGGGGTGCAAGAAGAGTTACTGGATATGGTAAGCAAACATGCAGTTCCTTCTCAAAAAGGTCTACCTATCCACCCTAAGCTGGCAGCTAGTATCAATTATATGACTACAAACCAGCTTCAGGAGCAAGCCATCATTGCTACAGCTGATAAGTATCTTGCTCCTGAAAATTGTAACTCGCTGATTGTTCCTGCGGTGAATAACCCTATTTGGGGGAACATGAGCCCTACGATTAGAGGGCAAGAAGTCAAACTTCAGAGGATCCTGAAGCTGTTGACCGCCGGGATTACGGCAGTGGCCAGAACTGCGGTGGGAATAGAGCTACCGGACGAACTACAGGATGCTCTGGCCTTACTGTGTAACACACAGTTTGAGATAAATAACTACAGGAAGAGCATTATCAAACCGGCACTCAACCCCAAATTTGCGGGGTTATGCAAACCAGGTAACGCTCAACCACCTAATCTGCTGTTCGGAGATAACCTCCCCAAACAGGTGAAAGACCTGGACGAAGAGGCCAAGGCCATAGGCCTGATAAAGGTACCCAGTACCTCCAAACCTCACTACCAACAGCGACAGCACCCCTACACACCCACCGGACAGCGATATCAAAACAGGTCGTCCGGTGGTGAAAGCTCGAAGGCCGGCCCACCTGCACAACGGTCTTTTTTAGGCCATGGCCCAGCCCGGCCTTCTTGGAAAATGCGCCACCCCTACAACGCAGCAACTCAACAGAGGAAACAAGGGCAAAGACCGCAACACCGGCAATAACCTTGGAGGTAGGTGGGTCTGGCTCCCCCAGGAACATCGCTTGTCTAAATTCATCTTACGTGGGAGGCCGGTTCCACTTGTTTTATGAAGTATGGCGCACTTTTACCTCTGATCCTTACATACTCGGAAGTATTCAGGGCTATAAAATTGAATTCATTTACGAACTCCCTACCCCGGTCCAGCATTCGCCTAGCCGAAAGTTTATACTTTCACAAAAGGAAAGAACGGCGGGCCATGCTGAACTATCAAGATTAATTAGCAAAGGAGTAATTGAGAGAACCACCAGGGAATCACAGGAGTTCGTATCTAATATATTTACCAAAAATAAAAAAGATGGCGGATGCCGCATAATCATAGACCTGACCGAACTGAATACTTCTGTTCAGTATGTTCATTTCAAAATGGACACTTTTGACACAGCCAGACAGCTAATAGCTAATGGGTACTACATGGCATGCATTGACCTCAAAGATGCATACTATTCAGTACCAATACACAAGGATCATAGGAAATACCTTAAATTTATCTGGATGGGACAACTATGGCAATATAAAGCCTTACCCAATGGGTTATCTTCAGCACCTAGGCTGTTCACCAAATTATTGAAACCAGCTTTGGCCTATTTAAGGAAACAAAATCATACTGTTATGGCCTACCTTGATGATATCCTCATTGTCGGGGAGACTTTGGAAACGGCTACATTGGCAGTTCTAGCACCAAGTACATGTTAGATTACAAATTGACAACACCACAGTGGTGGCTTATATTAATCATATGGGTGGAATAAAGTCGATATCATGTGATGAATTGGCTAATAATATCTGGCACTGGTGTCTGCAAAGGGAAATTTGGATTTCAGCCACTTACCTTCCAGGTAAGCTAAACACAGCGGCAGACACCAGGTCACGCAAATTCAACGACAACATAGAATGGATGTTGGATCGGAAAGTGCTCACAGATATTGTAGAACGATATGGGACACCAGATATCGACCTTTTTGCATCCAGATTAAATCACCAACTACCAACATATGTTGCTTGGGAACCAGACCCAGGGGCAGTAGCAATGGACGCTTTCACGCTACATTGGGGGGATTTGTTCTGTTATGCCTTTCCCCCCTTCTGCCTCATCAGTCGGGTCTTGCAAAAAATCAGACAAGACTCCGCATCGGGTATTTTGATTGTGCCCGACTGGCCTACCCAACCATGGTTCCCAGCGGTACAGAAGATGGCCACAGAACCTTGTATTCGGGTCAACAAACGACCTAGCCTACTAATACATCCCGTCACAGGGGAACACCATCCATGTCATGACCGCATGGACCTGTTGATTTGCAGATTCTGAAACGGCCACTTCTGGGATACGGACTCACCAACAGGACAATAGATACCATCTCAGCGTCATGCAGAGAGTCCACTAGGAAACAGTACCTGACCTACATCAGGAAATGGGAGGTGTTCTGCTCTACAACGAACACAACCTACGAATCGGCCACCATCACGGAAGTTCTGGAATTCCTGGCTACCCTTCACTATGATGAAGGACTAAGCTACAGTGCCATTAATTGTGCCAGGAGTGCCCTATCAACTTATCTGGGCAAGGGGAGTGATCAACTGGGCATTGGATCACATCCATTAGTGTCCAAGCTAATGAGAGGAATATTTAATTCCAATCCCCCCAGGCCTAGATATAACCACACGTGGGATATCAGCATAGTATTGACTATGTTGCGAGGATGGACACCAAACTCGGGGCTAACCTTGGACAAACTCACCTACAAAATGGTAATGATAATGGCACTTGTCACGGCACAACGGGTCCAGTCCCTGCACAAGTTAAATCTGGATGACATGACTATCTCCAATGGGAAAATCATCTTTCATATGCAGGGGCTGTTAAAACAAGATCGACCCGGATCGTCTGGACATACATTAGAGTTTCTAGCCTATCCAGCAGATACTCGACTCTGCATCGTCACTTTGATATCACGTTACATTTCAGTAACCAAGTCCCTTAGGGGCACGGAGAAAGCTTTGCTTATCAGCCACAAAAAGCCCCACCACAAAGTCACGGTGCAAACCATATCTAGATGGTTAAGGGTGGTACTGGATGCAGCGGGGGTGGACACTAATATTTTTAAATCTCACTCCACCAGGGCAGCATCCACTTCGGCGGCTAGGATGATGGAAGTACCCATGGACCACATCCTAGCCACAGCGGGTTGGAGCAATGAGAAGACGTTTCAACGCTTCTACAACAAACCCGTGGCCTCTCCTGACTCTTTTGCAGGGAGGATTTTGAGTTCTGCTAAATAATTACCCTATATGGGATACATATTTTGTTTTGGTATGAATAAATACCTATTTTGTTTTTCAGCCAGTGTTATGTCTGAAATACGTTCATCCTCTTATCCCAGCATAGCAGTGTGTGAGCATGGTGTTCCAGGGCATGAAATCACAGAGCTTTGAAATCTTCACGTAGTCACTCACGTGACTCCGAAGTAAAATAGTAAGATTAAATGAGAACTTACCAGTTTGAAGTTTGATCTTTATTTTATGAGGAGTTACGATGAGGGATTACGTGCCCTCCGCTCCCAAACCCTCTATTATAAAGATCAACTGGTATGGAAGTTCTCTCATATCTTACTATATTAGTCTACGTGGCTGTCTGTGATTTCACACCACTGCTTGAAGAATGTCGCGCATGCGTGCTGGCGGGGTCTTCACGTAATCCCTCATCGTAACTCCTCATAAAATAAAGATCAAACTTCAAACTGGTAAGTTCTCATTTAATCTTACTATTAAACATCACAACTTGCAATGGTTGGATTATTAATTTATTGGTTTACAAGTCCTCTAAGAAGTTAATAAATGACCTGCTGCTTTAAATTTAGATGTGTAGTTTGTTCTGTGTGGTTGCTTACTCTGATCTTAGTTTATTTTTCACTAGTCAGAATCCCATTATTTTCCTCGTAACAGTAGATAGTGCTTTTAAGGATAGATGAGATCATATAGCATGGAAAGAGACCCTTTGGCCCAACTTGTTCATGCCAATGTATCTGACAAATAAAACAGATCATTTGGTGAGCACCAATGCTAGATGACTGAGACTTCTTTTACTTCGGAAGTTTAAACATGCAGGTAAGTTTCTATTTCTTAATTTTCTCTTGCAGGTACCTCTTCTTATAGAGATTTCCTGCTGGATATTGTCACGAAGTCCGGCGAGCTGCGGGGAAACCGGCTTGGGCTGCGGGGAGACTCCGGTCCAAACCGCGGAATGGCGGGAGCCGGCGGCAATCGGGTTCGCAAATCCAGTCGCTGACAATATCGTCAGCGACTTCCAGACCGCCGTGGTTCCCATGGAGGGTTAAATCCAGAAGGAAGGAGGTATCACCACCAGAGTCGCTGACAGTACAGTCAGCGGCTCCCACACAGCTGTGGTCCCAGGACATGGGGTATAATCAACCATAAAGTGGTCAGGCCTATGGACTCGGGATGAGTCGGGCTGGGAGGGTTCCCCTCCGGTGATAATTAACAGTTTGGGCTAAACTGGATGGAGCTCCTAATGGAAAGGATTTTCCATCAAGACACGCTCCAACAGGAGGGTAGTGTCAGCGCCGGCCTACGGGAGAGCCCGCGCCAGCAGCGCCTATTCAGGGCTGCTTAATTGGACGGTTGTCCAGGATGGAGCTGCTAATGGAGAGGATGTTCCACTAACACATACTCCAACAGGAGGAGTAGTGTCAGCGCCGGCCTATGGGAGTGCCCGCGCCAGCAGCGCCTAGTTAGGGCTGCTTAATATCTCCCTCTTGGACGAGGAGAGCATGCGGGGCAGAATTATTCTGCCGCTGAGTATGTTCCATTCTGGTATAGGTCTGTTGGGAAGCCATATCAGCGCAGGTACCCTCAGGGGCCTGAGCCAGCACCTGTTCAGGGCTGCCTACGATCTCCCCCTTCATGGAGTGGAGTGCGAATGGTCAGTAAGTAACTGACTTAAAATTCTAAAGTATGTCCGTGGAACATACGGGAGCACATGTGTATGGCTTCAAGGCAATTCTCGCAGACGAAGGTGTTGCTGCCAGAAGAGTTGGTTACCAGCCGTTGGCAGAATACCTGGAAGGGGTCAGAGTTCCCCTCACGCTACAAATGCCGGCAGTGAACAGCGCTCTAGCCGCCGAATCTTCTATTCTGGTAAGACCTATTCAACAGGCAAAACCTGGATGAGGAAGCAAAAGCTGTCGGACCAATCAAGGTACCAACGACAAGCAAAGCTTCATCGGTTCGGCGACAACACACTCCACGCCTCCATTGGCAGTGAGCGGTTCACTGAAGCTATGGCAGCGTGAAAACTGGACAGACGTTCCATGCACCCTACCAGTCCTACTCTATAACCAGGCATGGGGTAAGTGGACCACTTACAAGTTGTTAATTTACACTTGTTTGTACAACACACATATGGTTAAGGCATTGTCACCTAACCATGTAAAACTGCACAATACTAATATTCCAAGCAGGTTTGGAATTAGGGCCAGTATTGTATTTTAAGGCAGGCTCAGTATTATGGCCAGGATCGCTTCAAGACAATTTCGAAATATGGCCAGAGTTGTTTTCACGGCAGGCTTAGAATTATGGCCAGAGTTGCCTTTAGAGGCAGCTTTGGAATTATGAGGTAGGCTCATTTTTATGGCCAGGATTGTCTTCCAAGACAGGCTCGGAAATCGGGCCAGAGTTGTCGTTCCAGTCACGGAATGATGGCAGACGTGGCCGTTCACTGTTAAGATGGAGAAGGTCGTGTAACGCGTATGTGCAGTATAAACGTTCTGAATAGGAAACTTTGTTACTGACTAACAACTGATTTTCATAAGGATCTCAAAGATACATTCTATTCAGTTCCCATTTACAGGGATCACCGGAGACATTTGAAATTATCAGAAGAATGACAACAGTAATGATAATTTGCTAAATACGAGGCAATGAGAACAGTAAAACATTGCAAGATGGGCTAAATTATTTAACCAGGTATTTACCAAATTACAAAAATCGGTTCTTCGGCTACTCAGAGTCTAAACTTGTTATGTCTAGTCTGAATGATATCCAACGCTCTAATTTGCAAAAATCAATTGTTCAGCTTCAAACTATATTTGAGAAATTCAAAGATGGGAAGGGCTTTGTAGGATCCCTCATCCATCCAGTTAAAATTAAGTAGTTACCAATATACTTGTTGGTCATTGGGATTTACCTTCAACTGTTAATTAGCCTGTGACTCTGCCCTGGGACAAGAGATTGAAGTTAATGGGAACTTGTAACAACCTTGTTGTTATAAGTTCATCAAGAGTAATTGGCAATATAGTAGCTGTGTTTCAGCTGTGAAGTAGCAACCTCTCAAGTGTCAGCTAGGTCATTATTAAGAGACCTTTGCTATTACCAGCTGAAGCTAATAAAGTCATGATGATGGACGAACACTATTCAGCATTGCTCCACTAGTTTGATCAGTAAAAACTCAGGTATATTACAAACTGATGCTAAGTGCTCTAAGGTGGAAAATTGCGAATGCCACCTCTGGTTCGGAGGTGGAGCAGATTTATATCAGTTGCCAATTTTTCAGTTATTGTTATCAACTATCTATAAACCCTAGGTGTAACATATGGGTAAAGGGTTATGGACCAAATATGCATAATCTGCATGCTCAACTGCAGGTTGCTACACAATGGTGGTGGCATATGTTAGTCACATGGGTGCAATCAAGTAAAAGCATCCTATACTAATTTACATAATCTCATTTGCCACTGGTGTATCATCAAGTACAGATCAATGACAACACAGAATGAGCGTTGGATCACAAAGTATTTATGAAATTATGGTTCGATGGAACACCGAATGTTGATGTGATGTGTCATGCTTATTCACGGCTGCAAAACTATGTGGCATAACAGTGGTGAGAGATACATTATCGCTACAACAAGGAGGAATGTTTGTTATGTCTTCCTCCATTTTGCCCATCAGTTGGATCTTGAAATAAAGTCAGCAAGATCCCGCTTGGGCTTTTGTACTGGCTGACTGGACTATGCAGCATTGATTCCTGTTTGCCAGGAATATTAATGCAACCTTATAGGGTTAATCTACACATAAAGCTTTGCTGGTCAGCCTGTGGCTCGGAAAACCAGCCTCTGCATGATAAAATCAATTTATTATTTTGCATATTCTGAGTAGACTGCTCCTACGGCTCGGGTGGTCACACCGACCCATGTATGGACTCACTGCAGAGGGCAGGGATAGCATCCCAAAAAGCAGTACAGTTTCTCCAGGAGATGGGAAGAGCTTTGTTTAATGCTATGTTAAATTTAATACGATACAGATCATTTTCCAATGGGTCTTTAACAATAATTGAGTTATAGGGCCATTAACTGTGCTTAATGTGCGTTCCCATCATATTTGCTGCAGCGAATTGGATCCACTCTGTCGGGCTCACCCCGGATATCGAGTTTGTAAAAGATCATTAACACAAGTTCCCTCAGGACTAATACAGGGCAGTATGGATACTGACATTGTGCTGGCACTGTATCGCCAGGGGCTCCAACTACATCCTAGCGTTGACCGTCTCATAAGGTGGTTATCCTCATGGCGCTGGTCTCAGCGCAACGGGTCCAGTCACTACATAATTGCGACTGGACAGGATGGTTACATCTGCAAATAATATTATATTTTATGTTTTAGTTAAGCAGAGCAGAAGAGGAGTCAGGTCCCAAACTAGTTTCATGACATATTCAGGGACCTTCAGTTATGTGAGGTCACACATTTACAACAATATGTCAAGGTCACCAAGAGCCTAGAGGCTCTGAACTAGTAATGTTGTTGGTTCCAAAGCTTTATAAGAAGGTGTCACTTCAGACTGTCCCCAGGCGGTGAAACGGGGTTTGGTTTATATAGGTGTAGATACGAATTAAATCACTCCACCAGGTCTGCTACAACATCAGTAGCTATTTATGTTCCGCTGGACCACATCCTAGCAGCTGCAGGACGGTCGAACGAACGAACCTTCCAAACGCTTATAATAACCCATTGTCAGACCGGGAGTTTTGCCAACTCTATTTTAGGTTCAGTTGTATTGTCCCTCTTGGATGAGAGGGGTTACTATTATGATTATTTATTCATTATGAATGTTTCCCTCATCTGTCAATGAAGCAGCTGTGGTTGTGTAGACTCATTTCTCACAGCATGAAATCACAGAGCTTTGAAATCTTCATGTAGTCACTCACGTGACTCGGAAGTAAAATAGTAAGATTAAATGAGAACTTACTAGTTTTAAGTTTGATCTTTATTTTATGAGGAGTTACGTTGGTGAATACATGCCCTCCGCTCCCAACCCTTATATCACAAAAGTCATCTGGTAGTTCTAGGTTTATAATCTTACTTTGTCACTTCTATTACTGTTATCTGTGAGTTCACACTGATGCTTTGAAGATTGACGAGCATACGCACTGGCGGGGTTCTAAACGTACTCACCAACATATCTCCTCATAAAATAAAGATCAAACTTCAAACTGGTAAGTTCTCGTTTAATCTTACTATTATATTTAACACTAAATATTGTGGAAGTTACTAAAATTAAAAGGGACTAAGATAAATTTTTAAAAGGGACATCAAAATTTGTCTGATTTCATTCTTTAGAGAAGATGACATGATGTTAACAATGTTACGGCAGCTTTAAAGAGGCTTTCATCATGTACAACCATGACTAATTGGTAAACTTAATATCCCTTGCTTCCTTTGTGTCATAAACGTCTTTATTTTTCCATATGTTATTCCGGATATTTTGAAGATGAGAAAAAATGTGCTTACTAAATTAGACAGCAATGACAAAAGCTTCACTCATTGTCAACACTACCTTTACTGTTACAATAAACTACAAATGTTATTGGCCTCTAAAAGCAACAAAGAAGTATTTTATTCTGGCAACAGTGGAGTCCTAAACTGAACAGTTGCCAGAATAAGTTGCTGTTGTTGCTGCTGCTGCTGTGAGCCATCAATTTGAGGTCTGGCACAAGATCAAGTCAACTGAAAGAAACAAAAGTTGTTGATATCACAGTGTTATGCTTCACTTAAGTTGCAACCATCTTATCTGCATCACCATTGTAGAAATAGTTTAAATGTAGCCGGAATCTTAAGTCAGAACCTGGCCTGATCATCCAATTAAATGTTATAAGCTCTTTCAAACAGGATCTTATTTTGGTTTGCATCAAATCACCTAACAGACAATAATATTCAAGAGTTTTAAAGAAGGAACTGCAGGTGCTGGAGAATCGAGGGTTACACAAAAAGCTGGAGAAACTCAGCGGGTGCAGCAGCATCTAAGGAGCGAAGGAGATAGGCGACGTTTCGGGTCGAGACCCTTCTTCAGACTGCTGAGTTGAATAATATACTGCTGAATAATATTCAAGAAGTTGAGGATCTCCACACAGCTGAATGCAATCATGGTAGTGGTAAGGTACCTCTCAGGCGATTACTGCTATTCCTTTGGCTATGCTCCAGTGTTAGAATGCAGTGAAGCACTATCCTATTGTTTAGTTTTGTTTAGAGATACAGCACCGAAGCAGGCCCTTTGGCCCACCGTCCGTGCCAATCAGCGATCCCCACACACTAACACTATCCGCTGTCCTACACACAATAGGGATCTTTTTTTTAAATTTTTCTTTTTTTTTAATTTTTGTTAGAAGTAAGTACAATAGTGTGGTACTTGAGTACCTAATACATACATACATATTTCCATTCTTGTACAGCTTCATACTTTTGATTTAATAATAAAAGAACAGTGGAAGAAAAAAGAAATAAAGAGTGTCGGAATAGATAGACAAGCGAGTAGAAACAGATAGCAAAAGAAATAAAGGACATAGAAGAGAAGCTGAAAAGATTGAAATAGAAGGAGAAAGTAAAGAAACGAGAGATTAGGAGAGATCTACCTATTTCGTATTTTTTCCCATCCGTCACCCGGTTCTAAACCATTTAATTTCTGAGGTTATGTTATGTTGCACCATATGCTTGCAAAAAGTTGATAAAAGGAGACCAAGTCTTTGAGAATTGGTCTACTTTGCCTAGTAGGAGAAATCTCATTTCTTCAAGATGAAGCGTTTCAGACATATTTGAAATTCACATTTTGAATGTTGGCGTGATTGCTTTTTTCCAAAATTTGAGTATAAGTTTTTTTGCTGTTATTAGACTGTAATTAAGAAAAGCTTCTTGGAATATAGTTAGTTTACTTCCCTCTTCCATTGATCCAAAGATAATCAGTTCTGTATTGGGGTTCAATTTTGTGTTAAATAGTTTTGTAAAAATTCCAAAGATTTCATTCCAAAATTTATACAGTTTTATACACGAGACAAAGGAATGTGCTATAGTGGCATTTTGAGTAAGACATTTGTCACAGATGGGGGAAACATTTGGGAATATTTTATTCAGTCTAGTTTTAGAATAATATAATCTATGTCAAATTTTAAATTGAATTAGGTTATGTCTTACATTAATTGAACATTTATTTACATATAATAAATTTTTTTCCCATCTATCGTTAGGAATTTTTATCAATAACTCTTGTTCCCAGTCCCTTCTAATTGTCTCTGTCATTGGCATTTCTATATTTAAAATTATATAAGTAAGATATTAAATTGCTTGATTCTGCCTTTCTATTCATTCCTTCCTCCAATAAATCTGGGGTTAGGGTTTGATATCCTTGTATATATTTCTTCAAATAATCTTGAATTTGAAGATATTTGAAATATTGATTATTTTTCAAATTATATTTTTGTTGTAATTGTTGGAATGATAAAAGTTTTCCCATATCATACATATCTCCCATTGTTTTAATTCCTAATCTCTCCCAATGGAAAAATGTTTTACCAATAACGGATGGTTTGAATGAGGGATTATTAGTTATTGGAGAAAGAAGCGATAATTTTCTTAATTTTAAAGATAATTTTATTTGATTCCAAATTCGTATTATACTGTGAATAATTGGATTCTTCTTATATATTATATTGTTCAGTTTCATCGGGGAAAGAAGGATCGCTCCTATATTATAAGGGGAACAATCCTCTTTCTCCATTCTTATCCAATCTACCTGTTGGGCAGAACTGTCCAACCAATAGATTATATTTTTAATATTCACTGCCCAATAGTAATACAATAAGTTAGGGAGTGTCAGTCCCCCTGATTCTTTAGATTTACACAAGTGTTTTTTCTTAATTCTATGTGATTTATAATCCCATATGAAGTTTATAATATCAGAATCTAATTTTTTTTTTTTAATTTTAGGTAAGTATATTGGTATTGATTGAAATAGGTACAGTATTCGTGGTAAGAAGATCATTTTTATCGCATTTATTCTGCCTATTAAGGACATCGGCAGTGTTTTCCAGAATTTAATCAACCCATTTAATTTAGTTATTAAAGGCATTTAGTTATTAAAGGATCTTTTTTTTTTAATTGTTTTTTGGAGGTTTTTTTTTAACTCAACATTTAATGACATAACAAAATACACACAGAGACAAAACAAAGAGACACACTAAAGACAATCGCAAAATGACAAAATACAAATCACCTAACCTCAATTAGCATCGCATCAAATCCTTTTAACATTCATTCACAGAAGCATCTCATTCACAGGCACCAGAGCAAGCTCACCCATTCATATCCTTAATCAATCTTGGCATTTGTAATAGTACCGGTTTCCATATAATATTGAAGTCATCAGTCCTCAACTGGAGTTTAGCAGTTATACTTTCCATCAAGTATACATTTTTCAGTCTATCCCTCCACTGTTGAACATTTGGTGGCATTTCCTTTCTCCATAGCACTGTTATCATCTTTTTTGCAATCAACAGCATCGCCCCAAGCAAATATTTCAGATTTTGAATATCTGTCACTGCTGGAGTATCTCCTAATATAAAACAAGCCGGTTCTTGACGTAGATCCACTCCCAGAATTAATTTAATCTATACCTGGATGTCTCTCCAGTATTGGTACAATTCGGGACAATCCCCCAAAATATGTGTGTGATCACCGATCTTCCCTCATTGTCTCCAGCATAGATTTGAGGTGTTACTTTATCTTGCCAACACTAGAGGGGTCCTAACTACACTCATTTAAATTTTCCAATAAAATTCCCTTCAAGAGGGGCTGCTTGTCAGCTTATGGTCCAAGAGACATGTCCTTTCCCATATTTCATCTGTAATAATAATGTTCATTTCCAATTCCCACTTCTGTTTTGTTTCTACAGTATTTCCTCTTATATAGTCTTTATATAGTCCTTGATATAAATGGGATATCAAATTATTTTGTAACACTCCCTCTATAGTCATCAAGAAAGTATTTTCCAAATTTGAAGGTAGTCTACATATCTACTCCCAATCTACATGTGTCTGTAAGTAGTGCCGTATTTGGAAAAACCTAAAGAAATCCGACCCTGACAGTCCAAATTCATTCTGCAAGTGCTCATAAGATTTCAAGGCACCCCCACAAAAAAGCTGGTCCACAGTAATAAGTTCTTTATCTGCCCAGTTTCTAAATTCCTTATCAATTTTGCTATGTATAAAATTGGGACTAGCAGCTTTCATTACTCTAGGTATCGAATTAAAAAGATTTAATTGCTTTCTGATAGCTAACCACGTTTTCATTGTGAATTTAATCCAATCGTTATCTACTTTCAATTTCTTCCAATTTACTTGAGTTAGAAATGGGAGCCAAACCAGAGCAATACTGGGACATGCATTTTGTTCTATTTTCACCCATCCCGTTTCCTCATCGTTCGTTAACCATGCTATCAAGGTTCTCAGCTGTGCTGCCCAATAATAATATTTAAAGTTGGGCATATTTAGGCCCCCTTTTTGTTTTGATAACAATGGTGTCTTAAGCCTGACTCTGGGTCTCTTATTTTGCCACACAAATCTTGTTAACTCTTTGTCTAATGCCTTAAATGCCGCACCAGGGACCCCCAGATGGAAGGTGAGGTTCTTCAAGATTAAAGCCATGCGGAAGGAAGAGACAGATGTGTCCAAGTGGGGGTGGGGTGGAGTATTTATGTGGCAGGCAACAAGGCTGACCCGATAAATTAAGTAAAGGTGCTTTGTTAGATGATCGTCTAATTTGCATTTGGTCTTTCCACTGTAGAAGACCATTTTGTGAACATTCCCTACAACACTGTACATTGAAAGCGGCTGATTGGACGGGAGGAGACCGATTTGTTGATTGGACGGGAATTTTAAGGGAAGTTGGTCGGTGATTGGATGCAACCCCCTTAGATTGAGCAGTTGATTGGCCGCCAAATGATCGGGCACAAAAAATTGAAAACAGGAAAACAATAAAATCGGAATTCCGATTTAAATCGGAAGAATATCATGCCTGATCTGCAGCAAAGTCTAGTATCCACTCTAGTATCTTTGATCTGCAGTTTCTTCCTATTGAAGGAGAACCCTGGCCAAAACAACTCCTAATCCATTCCCTCCACAGATGCCGCCTAACCCGCTGAGTTCCTCCAGCACTCTGCTTTTTATTCAACTCTTGAAATTGAAGTTAGACATAAAGCTGGAGTAACTCAGTGGGACAGGCTGCGACTCCAGAGAGAAGACCCTTCTTCAGACTGAACTGAACTCTCGTCGGTGAGAGTACTTGTGATTGTCTACAGAAGGGTCTCGACCCGAAATGCCACTCACTCCACAGAGCCGCCGCCAGTCCCACTGAGCCACCCCAGCCCCCCCGTGTACACCTTCAACTCCACAGCCAATAAAAAACACAAGAGCGCTGGAGGAACTCAGCGGGCCAGACGGCTCCTGCAGAGGGAACGGACCAGGAGCTGCACATTATTTCACATCAAATTTTTGTAATCCTGTCATGCCTACCCCCTTTTTGAAAAGCTTTGTAAGGGCCTGTGTCTTCTTATTTTTGACATTTCCATCTTGGAGGAAAAAGGTTCTGACTTCCTACCCTGTCTATGCCATGTTTCTGTTCTGGAAGTATCAATCTTGGACAGGAGATGGATGAAATTCTGTACTCATGCTGCAGTAATAAGGATATTTTGAAATTGTAACAACCAGAGCAATGTTCATGTTATCACTTTGGTTCAGCCAAAACATTGGGGAGATCTGTTCATGAGTAAAAACATTTCCTATATTAGGGAAAAATAGGCCTTCCAACTGCTCAAGCCTATTCCACTCTCAATAAAGGGTAAATGAATAGATGAATCGAACATCGTTTATTTTCAATTCCTTATTTAAACATTGCTGGCATTAGTCATGCACATTTCATGAACTAATTAAATTTGAGGGATCTGTCTAAATATTACGCATTAACATTCAAACTTTGGGCTCATTTCCTTTGTATAAGGAGGTAATCAATGTGATGAAATATTGATGTGTAATGTGACTTGACAACTCTATTAGGAAAATATGATTTTTATAGCAAAGTTGTTCTCGCTAGCAAATCTATTTACCTTAATGTAATCCATGTTATGCCATATTAAACAGTAAATAAAAGTCCAAATATCTTATTAAGCATCCTTTATTTTAAGTGGACTAATGTAAACTGATATTACTGTAAGTACAGATTATATTGATCCTACACCAGGGCAAAAATCAAAAAGGGCCACTCCTCAACAAAATTGTATAAGGGGTAAGAGCGTTGTAAAAACAAGCCTGAAGGCTTTGTGTCTCAATGCAAGGAGTATTCGTAATAAGGTGGATGAGTTGAACGTGCAGATAGCTATTAATGAGTATGATATAGTTGGGATCACGGAGACATGGCTACAGGGTGACCAAGGCTGGGAGCTGAACATCCAGGGATATTCAATATTCAGGAGGGATAGAGAGAAAGGAAAAGGAGGTGGGGTAGCGTTGCTGGTTAGAGAGGAGATTAACGCAATGGAAAGGAAGGACATTAGCTTGGAGCATGTGGAATCGGTATGGGTAGAGCTGCGAAACATTAAGGGGCAGAAAACGCTAGTGGGAGTTGTGTACAGGCCACCTAACAGTAGTAGTGAAGTTGGGGATGGTATCAAACAGGAAATTAGAAATGCGTGCGACAAAGGCAAAACAGTTATAATGGGTGACTTCAATCTACATATAGATTGGGTGAATCAAATTGGCAGGGGCGCTGAGGAAGAGGATTTTTTGGAAAGTATGCGGGATAGTTATCTAAATCAACATGTAGAGGAACCAACGAGAGAGCAGGCTATTTTAGACTGGGTATTGAGTAATGAGGAAGGGTTAGTTAGCAGTCTTGTTGTGCTTGCCCCCTTGGGCAAGAGTGACCATAATATGGTTGAGTTCTTCATTAGGATGGAGAGTGACATTGTTAATTCAGAAACAATGGTTCTGAACTCAAAGAAAGGTAACTTTGAGGGTATGAGACGTGAATTGGCCAAGATTGACTGGCAATCAATTCTAAAAGGGTCGACGGTGGATACGCAATGGAAGACATTTAAAGACTGCATGGATGAACTACAAAAATTGTTCATCCCAGTTTGGCAAAAGAATAAATCAGGGAAGGTAGTGCATCCATGGATAACAAGGGAAATCAGGGATAGTATCAAAGCAAAGGATGATGCGTACAAAGTAGCCAGAAAAAGCAGCATACCAGAGGACTGGGAGAAATTCAGAGACCAGCAGAGGAGGACAAAGGGCTTGATTAGGAAAGTAAAAATAGATTATGAAAGAAAACTGGCAGGGAACATAAAAACTGACTGCAAAAATATTTATAGATATGTGAAGAGAAAGAAATTAGTTAAAACAAATGTAGGTCCCTTGCAGTCAGAAACAGGTGAGTTGATCATGGGGAACAAGGATATGGCGGACTAATTGAATAACTACTTTGGTTCCGTCTTCACTAAGGAAGACATAAATAATCTGCCGGAAATAGCAGGGGACAACGGGTCAAAGGAGGACTTGAGTGAAATCCAGGTTAGTCACGAAGTGGTGTTGGGTAAATTGAATGGATTAAAGGCCGATAAATCCCCATTGGCCAGATAGGCTGCATCCCAGAGTACTTAAGGAAGTAGCTCCGGAAATAATGGATGCATTAGTGATAATCTTTCAAAACTCTTTAGATTCTGGAGTAGTTCCTGCGGATTGGCGGGTAGCAAACGTAACCCCTCTTTTTAAGAAGGGGGGGGAGAGAAAAAATGGGGAATTACAGACCAGTTAGTCTAACATCAGTAGTGGGGAAACTGCTAGAATCAGTTATTAAAGATGGGATAGCAGCACATTTGGAAAGTGGTGAAATCATTGGACAAAGTCAGCATGGATTTACGAAAGGTAAATCATGTCTGACGAATCTTGTGGAATTCTTTGAGGATGTAACTAGTAGCGTGGATAGGGGAGAACCAGTGGATGTGGTGTATCTGGACTTCCAGAAGGCTTTCGACAAGGTCCCACATAAGAGACTAGTATATAAACTTAAAGCATATGGCATTGGGGGTTCAGTATTGATGTGGATAGAGAACTGGCTGGCAAACAGGAAGCAAAGAGTAGGAGTAAACGGGCCGTTTTCACAATGGCAAGCAGTGACTAGTGGGGCTCAGCACTAGCAAGGCTCAGTGCTGGGACCCCAGCTATTTACAATATACATTAATGATCTGGATGAGGGAATTGAAGGCAATATCTCCAAGTTTGCGGATGACACTATGCTGGGGAGCAGTGTTAGCTGTGAGGAGGATGCTAGGAGACTGCAAGGTGACTTGGATAGGCTGGGTGAGTGGGCAAATGTTTGGCAGATGCAGTATAATGTGGATAAATGTGAGGTTATCCACTTTGGTGGCAAAAATAGGAAAGCAGACTATTATCTAAATGGTGGCCGATTCGGAAAAGGGGAGATGCAGCGCGACCTGGGTCATGGTACACCAGTCATTGAAAGTAGGCATGCAGGTGCAGCAGGCAATGAAGAAACCGAATGGTATGTTAGCTTTCATAGCAAAAGGATTTGAGTATAGGAGCAGGGAAGTTCTCCTTCAGTTGTATAGGGTCTTGGTGAGACCACACCTGGAGTATTGCATACAGTTCTGGTCTCCAAATCTGAGGAAGGACATTATTGCCATAGAGGGAGTGCAGAGAAGGTTCACCAGACTAATTCCTGGGATGTCAGGACTGTCTTATGAACAAAGACTGCATAGACTCGGTTTATACTCTCTAGAATTTAGGAGATTGAGAGGGGGTCTTATAGAAACTTACAAAATTCTTAAGGGGTTGGACAGGCTAGATGCCAGAAGATTGTTCACTATATTGGGGAGGTCCAGGACAAGGGGTCACAGCTTAAGGATAAGGGGGAAATCCTTTAGGACCGACATGAGAAGGACTTTTTTCACGCAGAGAGTGGTGGGTCTCAGGATATTGAGTTGGATGATCAGCCATGATCATATTGAATGGCGGTGCAGGCTCGAAGGGCCGAATGGCCTACTCCTGCACCTAATTTCTATGTTTCTATGTTTCTACACAGTTTACTGTTTGTGTCATGAAGAAAAGTTTAGTCTCTTTATGAGTAAAACTCATTATTTAGCTGCTAGGATTGCTAAAGTACAGGATGAACTTTCTGATTTCCTGGCCCCTCATCAGTTTGACAATTTACCCACGGTATGTGTGTCAGACTATGTATCTACCGATAATCCAACTAAAATCAAGAACTGCATACTCATGACAAGCTCAGAAATGAGCTTTGGAAGAGATTCCTTCTTCTCCTTGGTCCCATGCAGGAGAAGATGCAGAAGTTTGAAAGTGTGCATCACCAGATTCAAGCACAGCTTCTTCTGAACAGTCCTTCCATAAACTAGGGTGCTGTCCAATTCACCTCAACCCCACTGCAGACGCAGACGTGTTACTATGTCTATGGATTATGGAACAGTGACAATGTACTACAATGCTGAGATCTATATTCTGCACTTTGTATCTATCCCTTTGCTCCATCTATTGTACTTAAGTTTCACTTGATTGCATTTATGTATGGTATAACTGATCTATTTGGATAGCATGCAAAACAAAGCTTTTCACTGGACGTAACAATGATAAACCTAAACCTAAATATTAAGACTGATTTAAGGTTTCCTAGCCCATGAAAATGCACTAGCTGCAAATTAACTGCTAGGTCAAATCTGAAACATCTAGTGTCGTTTTATGACTGTTTCAAAGTATTATACAATGATACGATGATACAAAAGTAGGTGGAGGGGTAGATAGTGTAGAGAAAGCAGGAACTCTGCAGAGTTTGATGATTTTAACCCTGGGACTCTGAACAGTCAGCGGCTTATTTCCAAGCCCCAATGGTTTGCAATATGGAGGGGAAACTGAAGATGGTGATGTTCCAATGCAATTGTTGCCCATGTCTTTCCACTGTTTGGAGGTTATGGATTTGGGTGGTGCTGTTGATGAACCCCAGGCAATTTGCTACTGTATATCTGGAGGATGGTATACCCGGCAGCCACAATGTACCCGTGACACAGTTATATGTGGTCTTTTTGTTCCATGTGATGTCAATCAAATGGGCTGCTTTGCTCTGGAATGCCAGGAGCTGTTTGAATATAGTTACATCTGCACTAGTCCTGATAAATACAGAGTATTCCACTTAGTACGAACGTGAACAGGTGATTGATAGTCAGCTGCGACTCAGAACTTGGTTGGCTGAAGGGCCTGTTGCCATGCCGTATCTCAAACCTAAACTAAACAAAAATAAACTATACCATTATATTCCTGACATGCCTTGTAGACATTGAAATGGCTTGGAATGCCAGGAGATAAACCACTGCCACGGAATAACCATCCTGTGACCGGCTTTTCTAGCCACACTGTTTATATTGTTGGTCCAGTTACATTTCTGGCCTGTAGTGATTTCCATTAGAGTATGAGGATTTAGAAATGGTAAGCCCATTGATTGTCAGGGGGAAAACAGACATAAAAGTGCTGGGGAAAATCAGCAGGTCAGGCAGTATCTCTGGAGAACATGGATAGGTGAAGTTTCGGCTTGGAAGCCTTCTTGCGATATAAAGGTGGAAAAGAGATTGGGAGGAACAAAACAAGTGATAATGGATACAGGTGAAGGAGTTTGATTGCTCGAGGCTGGACAATCAGATGGAATGGAGATAGAAGGGTATAAGATAAGGAGAGAAAAGGAGCAAAATGTGAAGCCAGGATAAGAATTATAGGGGGAAGGGGGGCAGCATAGTGGGAGAAATGCCTGCACACCTAGGTGTGGTACAGGGAAGAGTGGGTGAAGAGGGAGGGGGGATGTGGTGTTACCTATAATCAGAGAAGTCAATGTTCTTACCTTCAGCTTGTCAGGTACACATGCAGAATAAGAGGTCCTGTTTCTCCAGTTTGCACATGGCCTCATTCTGGCAATGGAGGAGAAAGTTGGTTAGACAGTTAATAAACGTAATTGTCTAGCATTTCTGCTGTGGAGATGTTACAAACCTGGATGTGTAGGAAAGAACTGCAGATTCTGGTTTATTCTGAAGATAGACACAAAATGCAGGAGTAACACAGATAAAGACAAAGGGACGTATTGGGTCAGGACCCATCCTCGGACTGACTCAAACTCATTTGAGGAAGGGTCTCGATCTGAAACATCACCTATTCCTTTTCTCCAGAGATGCTGCCTGATCTGCTGAGTTACTCCAGCATTTTGTGTTTACAAATCTGAATGTTGACCAGGTCATGCTGAACGCAGTCATTAATTGAAGAGCTGTGAATGGGACTACAAAATCCCCCCTCCTTCTTGGGCTATTGGTGGAAGCAATGTCAGTGATGGAGGAGCTGAAGATGGTTGGGGCTTTCATCCTGCCTTGAGAAATCCTGCTGTGACATCCGAGGGCTGAAATGATTAATGGTAAACTCCACTGAAAAGTATATTGGAATCTAGAAGATGTCACAAGAGCTCAATCTGCATGTAATTCTCGTGCTTCTTCGTGGGGAAGTTTAGCCCCCGAAATCTAGAGGGGCTTGAAAAAAGTAGACATAAGTTTAACTTGATGATTGTTGCTCACTACAGTCACTCACACTCAAAAACAGGGTTATAGAGAGACGAGGAACTCCCAAAATGTCCTGGCAATTAGTTAAAGCTGGTTTGATTATGCTTCATTTTCTCTCTGCATTTTGCTTTCTGCGCTTTCTGAGGTAAATGAAGAGGTAAATTTGGATATGTGACTGATTACCATGGGCTTTATAATCTATTAAGGACAGAATCCATTTTCACTTTAGCCCCATTTAATGGTAGCAGAGCAGAAAATGTTTATGTTGGCAAATATTAATAAGGCCTAGAACCAGGTGGATGATTAGGATTTGTATCAACATTTTTAAAGTGATCTTTCTGTCATCTGTCTAGGCAAGTTTCATGGTTCAGTGCTCTTCAACAAAGGAAAATTAATTATCATACATATTTTGAATTTGTTGAGAACATGCAGTAAAATAGCATATGAAAATATTCAGGATGCTATTTTGGCAGATTTTTTTTTTTACTTGGAATATTTTGATGAGCTTTTGTGATAATTGATGAAGCAAGTAAATAAAAATAATTGAATTTTAGAATGAAAACTTTCATAAATATGTACTGCAACAGTAATGGCAATTGCAGATCATATTTCTGCTCTTCTGAATGTTATTTTAGTAGCTAATTAATTTTGATTGAAATGTATAAAAATGCCTAAAAATACACATATCTTAGTTTCTGATCATTAGGAGTGCATAATGCATCCATGTATTTTGGAGGACATAGGTTCTGATTTTTTTTTAAAGGAAAATAGTAGAGGGATGATTTCAAGGCTTAGTTTACTTTCATCTGATGTTAGTACATGCAGGATGTAAAATAATTTTAATTAAAATTGTGTTTGTGATGTCCAAATATTGTTTTAGTTTTTTGAACAAACTGCAGCCTGTAAAGTTTATTGCAATTAAATGTTTTTCATTGAAGTCTGAGTTAATTACAATAGCTAAATCTGTTGTAAACAAACAATAAAATGAAGATTTCCAATGTGGCAGGCTCTTGTACACAGAATATTACAATGTTTGGATATTTCTTCATAAATTTAAGTCTATAACATAAATGTTATAATTGTAATTTATGCTACAAACAGATTGGTCATTTTAAGAACAAACAGTTATTAGGTATTTACAGTTCTGATAGGCAATGATGTGTTATCCTTCTCTCCAGAGATGCTGTCTGTCCTGCTGAGTTACTCCAGCATTTTGTGTCTATCTTCAAGATATATTGGTTGGGTGGATTAAGATGAATGCAGACCACAACATAATGTTTCATAATGGTTCAATGGTTCTATATTGTTAACTATGCCCTACACAGTGAAACTCTTGCACCCATCGCCATTTACAAAAGAAAAAGTTAAATGCTGGATGTACTGGGGCGCCTCTGATCCAGGTAAGCCCTAGTCTTCTGCAGGGCTTCCTCCAACCAATGTCCTTCTCCTCCCCCGACCACCTCTATGTCCCAGGCAGCACCTCCTGTAGCTGACCTTGCAGGTGGTGGAGTCAATACTACAGTCCCTCAACTGGCCCACTCCTTGCATCCGTCATTGCCAGTGGCACTGTCCTCCTCAACTCTCCGTATTCAGTATTCAGATAATTAGAATTTTAATCATTCTCCACCACCACCTCCTGATAACTTGAAAATCCACAGGGTTTCTACTTAATTATCACCAAACCTTCATTGGAAGACAAATGGACCGCTTGAAAATGGTGGAGACTGGGTCCACACAACATCTTGTGAGTTTCTGTGGTCACTTACATGGGGATAGTTCTTGTCCATGCTTCTAAGGAAAGTAGAAATCTGCAGCATAGTTAAGGATGCGATTCACAAACCCAATTCTTCTCATGACTTGATGTCATGATGACAGGTTTATCTAATGAGTCTGTTCATATTTTTGTTTTAAGTTCTTCTTGACTCAAATACTAGGCAGATTTCATACTGTGAATACTAGGCAGATTTTATTCGGACAACCACTATCAACTCCTGGATTGATAGGACCTGGATTAGGAGGCTTGGGAAAATACTATCCAAAGATGTACCAGTGCTGAGAACAACATGGATCGGTGGCAGACTATAAAATAGTACAGCACAAGAACAGGCCGTCCATCTTCACCTCACATGCTCACAGGCATCGATCTTCCCCCCGACCGCTGCCGCTGCCATCTTCTTTGGGATGGCATTGGACAGGGTTAGAAGGAAAATATGTCTAACCCTAGAAATTCAATCTAGCAAGTACTTCTCCCATGTAGTGTACGATGAGCTGGAAATTTTTTGGCATAAGGATTCTTGGGGTTTGGGCATTCCCAGTGTTAAGACAAATGAATTGGTCCGATATGAATAGGAAGAGTTTAGAGGGATTTGGGCCAAATGCAGGCAAATGGGACTATGATTCTCCGATTGTCTCATGCACAGAACACAAAAGGGAAAATGATGCTTTGAGTGCTTCCATATTTGTGACACATCTACTCCTGAGGACCATTGGACAGACACAACACTGACATAAATCATCATGTAACACACAATTGGCATTCCTGAACGAAAAAAGTTTATGAGGGCAGAGGCATAGATGTTGTCTATATGGATTTCAGCAAGGCGTTTGATAAGGTTCCACTTGGTAGACTGCTCTGGAAGTCTAGATCACATGGGATCCAGGGAGAGATGGCTGACTGGATAAAAACATTGGCGTCATGGAAGGCAGCAGAGGGTGATGATGGAGGGTTGTTTTTCAAACTGGAACCCTGTGACTAGTGGTGCGCTTCAGGTTTCGGTACTAGGTCTAGTGCTGTTTGTAGTTTATATCAACTATTTGGATGAGAATGTACAAGACATGATTAGTAAGTTTGCAGATGATACTGAAGTGGGTGGTATTGTAGACAGTGAAGATGGTTATCAAAAATTACAGCAGGATCTTGATCAGTTGGGCAAGTGGGCTGCAGAATAGTTGATGGAGTTTAATGCAGATAAGTGCAAGGTGTTACATTTTGGGATGTCAAACCATAATAAGAGCACAGTGAATGACAGGGTTCTGGGGAGTATCATAGAGCAGAGGGATCCACAAGTGCAAGTACATAGTTCCTTGAAAGTGGCATCACCGGTATATAGGGTGGTCAGGAAGGCTTTGGGCACATTGGCCTTCATCAGTTAGAGTAATTGAGTACAGAAGTTGGGACGTTATGTTTCAGTTGTGCAAGATGTTCAGTTTTGGTCACCCTGTTATAGGAACATTGTTGTTAAACTGGAAAGAAGGCAGAGAAGCTTTAGGCGGATTTTAGGACTTCAGGGCCTGAGTTATAGGGAGAAGTTAGGACTTTATTCCTTGGAATGCAGGAGGAAGAGGTGGGTGAGCAGGCAGTTCAGGAGTGAAGAGGTGGAAAAAGTGATGGGCATAAGTGAGTGAGAGAAAGATTTGAGGACATGCAGTGTGGGTGAGATGGAAGATGCATTGAAAGGATAGAACGGGAGAAGCAGGAATAATCGGGTAAGAAGTGATACTTGAAGGTCACAGTTGTGTAACAATCCCAGCCCAAAGCCAACCTTCATGAATTTGTCTTACCTTCTCTTGCATGACAAATGCAATGTCAGTTTTAATTGCATGAAGGTTGCTGTTTAGAAACAGGGAAGTATTGTTACATCTGTGCAAGGTATTGGTGAGACCACACCTGGAGCACTGTGAACAGTTTAGGTTGTCTTATTTACGAAATAATATAGTGGCATTGGAGGTAAATAATATTAATTGGGCTAATTCGCATGTATATTTATTTGGCATTTAGAAGGATCAGGGGTGATTAAAATCCTCAGGAAACGTGCCATGGTTGATGTTGAAAAGTTTCCACTAGTGGTAGAATCTTGAATAAAAAGATATTTTGACAGAATTGGGGGGCAGTCGTTAAAATTGAGCTGCGTTAGAATTTGTTCTTGCTGAGGGTGGTCAATCTCTGGATTTCTTGCTTCCTAAGGTACAATAACAACATTTAAAAGACACTTGGACAGGTACATAGATGGGAAAGATTTAGAAGGATATGGGCCAAATGTGAGCAAATGGGACTAGCTTAGATGGAGCATCTAGGTCAGCATGGACGAGTTGGGCTGACGGGGCTGTTTGCACGCTCTATGACTCTATGACTCTAAAGATTGTGAAGACTAGATAATTGGAAATATATAAAGTGAAGTTAGTATTTTTTTGAAAAATTAGAGAATTGAGGATTGGGAAATTAACACTGAAGAGAATATGAGGCTTGGGCCAGATTGGTCTTGAACATCTTGAATGAAGGAAGAGGCTTGTGGTGCTGAGGGACCCACTCCTGCTCCTAGTTTCTCAAATGTTAATGTTCTCTCTGCAACTTAAGGGGAATCTTCAACTCCACCCCAAGCAGAAGGTTAATGTAGGTTAATTGGCTTCGGTAAAATTATACATTGTCTCTGGAGTGTGGGATAGTGTTAGTGTACAGGGTGATCACTGGTTGGCGTGGACTCGATGTACCGAAGGGCTTTTTCCCATTATCTCTAAAGTCTGAAAAGTAAAGATCAGATAGATAAGCTAGGAAAAAAAAGAAAAAATTGAGAGAAACTGTAAAAATTGGAAAATAGCAGGAGAGAAATATATATAATAAGAAGACCAAACGTAGTAAGTAACTGGAATGAGACAACTAAACTTGTCTTGAAAATCTTACAGGTGTTCACATTACTCATCTATATCCTTATTTCCTTCATCTATTATCTTTGACAAAACTTTGATGTGAATGTTTGCCATTAAAATTCAATTATCCACAAAATAGAAATAATTCTTGTAAATTGATCACTTTGCTACTGTGTTACCACCAGGTGGTGCTATATTATCAATTCTCCACTAGTGCTTTCTGAAGAAATGTCATCCGTCATTACACTCAGCAACACAAAATTTCTAAGCTGGAAAGGCAGCAAAGAAGATTTACGAGGATGTTAAGACTCGAGGGAGTGGTTGAGTCGGCTTGGGGTGCAGGAGAATGAGGGGTGATCTTATAGGGGTGTATAAGATCATGAGAGGAACAATGCACAGGGTAAATGCACAGAGTCGTTAACCCAGAGTAGGAAAATCAAGAACCAGAGGACATAGGTTTAAGATGAAGGGGGAAAGATTTAATATGAACCTGAGGGGCAACATTTTTACACAAAGGATGGTAGGTAAATGGAATGAGTTGCCTGAGGAGATTGTTCGAATCAGGTATTATCGCAACGTTTAAGAAACCTTTGGACAGGTACACGGATGGGACAGGTTTAGAGGGATATGGACCAAACGCAGGCAGGTGGGACTAATGTAGATGGGGCATATTGGTCGACAGAGAGAACTCCAAACAGACTGATGTGAGAAAGCCTACTGGGGAGGTTGCCAAATGCTGAGGTTGCTGTTTGGGTTCCCTGTCATTTTGTGACATAATTGTTCCTGAATTTGCATTAAAGATCAATATTGCTGACAACCATTGTAATCAAGCAGATTTCACAATATTAGAAATGCTCCTTTCAGCATGAAAGTCTTTGACATTGGAAGGGATACACTTACTAGTGTGGTGGCAACACCCAGCAAATAAATTAGGTATGTGAGAATCTTTTGCAGCCTGATTCTGTGGAAATCTTTCTATATGAAACCACCATAAAATAAATTAATGTTATCTGAATTATACTATTTAGATAAACTGTTTTTGTAGAAATGTTGTATTGTTCCTCTTCATATGGCACTTTCCAAGCCAATCTGATTACTTTGGTGCATATTTGCAATGCTAAGGGTACCAGTTTCAAGTTTCTAAGATAAACACAAAACTCAGCAGGTCGGGCAGCATCTCTGCAGAAAAAGAATAGGAGACGTTTCTGATCAGAACCCTTCTTCAGTTCCGACCCGAAACGGCACCTATTCTTTTTCACCAGAGGTGTTGCCTGACCAGCCGATTTACACCAGCATTTGGTGTCTTTCTTCAGTATAAACCAGCATTTGCAGTTCCATCCTAGACATTAAGTTTCTGTGAGGTTACTACAGAGAATGTAAGAGGGGAATATTAGGAATGTTCAGCAAATGAAGGAGAAATTGGAAATGATTAAGAAATGACAGGAACCAATGATCAGTTATCACTAGAGTCATTGATAGAGTCATAGAGTAATTAACCAAGGAAACCGGCCGTTTGGCCCAACTCATCCATGCTGACAAGTAAATGGAGCACATTGTGCTGTGTGTATGCAAAATATGCAGCAAAGAGCTTGCTTGGCTTTGCTGGCTTGGAAAGTCTGAAAACGATTTGGGATATTGATAGGAAGAAGGCTAGCATAAGTGGGACAGATGCAGTAGTTTAGAGATTCAGCATGGAACTAGGCCCTTGGTCTCACTCAATCCAAGCTGACCATCGATCTCTTGTTCATACTAGTTCTATTTTATCCCACTCTCTCATCCAGTTTCTATACATTAGGGGCTATTGTACTGAGACCAATTAACCTACAAACCTGCATGTCTTTGGGATGTGGGAGGAAACCGAAGCCACCAAAGGCGCTCATCTTCCAAGTTTCCACTATACACCAGCACCCACACTCCCTTACCATCCCCGACATCCCATGGACATTACTTTCCCACATGCAGTATTCAGAGAGGCCTGATGATAGCTTTTAGATGAGACGAGCAAAGTTTAAAGGAATCATGCGGAGCATGCTTTCTACACAGAAGGTGGTAGATGTCTGGAATGCATTGCCAGGGGGATACTGTTGGCAAATACGACAGTGGCATTAAATAAGCTTTTGGATAGACGCATGAATTTGCAGGGAATGAGGGAAATAGATCACATGCAGGCAGAGGAGACTAGTTTAACTTGGTATCATGTTTGGCATGGACATTGTGAGCCGAAGGGCCTGTTCTTGGGCTGTAGAGTTTTTTAGAGATACAGTGAGGAAACAGGCCCTTTGGCCCACTGAGTAATAATAATAATAATAATAATATATTTTATTGTCATTACACATAAGTGCAATGAGATTTGGTTTGCAACTTCGAGATTTTGGTTTGCAACCCTCTTGTAGGAGTCCATGCCTACCAGCATTCACCCAAACACTAGTTCCATCCTGCTCACTATAGGCAATTTACAAAAGCCAATTAACCAGCAAACTGCACGTCTTTGGAGTGTGGGAGGAAACTGAAGCACCTGGAGAAAACCCAAGTGGTCACAGAGAGAAGGTATAAACTCTGTACAGACTGCACCTGTAATCAGGATTGAACCCAGATCCCTGTTGCTGTGAGACAGCAACTCTACCACTGCCCACAAGTGCGAGCCAACATTCAGGTGCTTTCTTTCCTTGCCCCTACATTCCACACAATGTATTTTGCAAATTGCGGAGTGCTGGGATGGTCCTGGTATTTAATTGTCCAGATCAAGAAATCCCGGAGCGCCTGGATTTTCTCAGGAGCAGAGCACTTTCTAGCTGAGATTCACTGACCATGCCACCTACTCACATTGGTAGACAGACAGAGAAATTTTGATCAAGTCTGTGAAATTCAGCAAGCAGTCTCTTTGTGCATGATTTAAATTTTGAAGTAAGACCCCCACACAGGACAGAAGCATAATCTTGTTTTCTTGCCTCAAATGATTAAGCCAAGAAGATGCAGTTCATGTGCACAGAAATAGATATCTTGTTAAAGTCGGAGTAAGTGCAATCTATAATTCGGTTTGCACTAACATTTGTCTTCAAGGCAAATTTACTCCATTGTAACAAGCTTATGAGTAAAATAATCAATAGTTTTCGATTCTAGTAATAGTTCATTCTGATGGCACAATCCTTAGTCACCCTTGTTTCACCCTGTTTTTTGAACTCATTCTTGTTGTAAAAGATGAGGGTTTGGTGGGTAGACTTTACATATCTTCTTCCATTTCTTATATCCTAAGACGGCCTTGTGAATAAATGTAGTGTTGTGATGTTTTCCATGTGAAGTAAATCTGGGGGTCTTGTAATTTGTTACCATGGGCACATCTGGAAATGTTTTTCTGTTCACTCAGAATTGTGCTGCAAGCAATCTGCTCTCCGGAAAGCTGCTGTCTGCAAGGTTAATTACAGGATCAACTTCATACAGAAGGACTAACAGGGAATGGAAACTAATAAATGTAGGGCAATGTTTGTGACAATATTCAATTACAAAATTATTCTTTTATTTGCAATATCGTGCTGCAATTTAGGAAGATTTTATGAATAAAGTACAATAATTTTACAGATTTCTGGTGTGTGATTTGAAAAAAAATTCCTTATTCAAATGCTTTTATCTAAGGTATGAAGACTTTGGTTCTTTCCCATGGTGAGAGTTGTGAAAAAAATGTATTCAGTGCATTTTAGTATGTAGAAATATAAGTGGAATGTACATGATTCCAAGGGGAATTCATGGCAATATATTAATCAAAAGGTCATTAAGAAGCCTTTTGTGTCTAATTATGCTGGAATCAAATACTGAAGGTCTGAGGCAAATATTGTGTGTAGGTGCAAAAATAGCACCTTTTTGTTTTTATGTTATTTGTTTAGTCATAGAAGAATAAACTTAAACCATTTTTAAATATTACAATTTTAACTTATGGTCTTGGAATTTTATTATAACAAAAAGCAATTACAAAGACCTAACCTCTAATCCATATCTTTATTTGGCATTAAATGCAAAAAACAATATTTCCATTAACACTAAATGTTTAAGTTTCAGCTTTTTAACATTTAGTCAACCTTTTAAGCTAACAAAATAAATTTCTATAACTACAAGCTAACCCATAGTTAATATCATGTTTATAGGATATCAGTTTCTGGCAGTTTTCATTTCATCAATGGATAGTAATTGCTGAGCAAAATAGCTCAAGTTTCATTCACAAAGTTACATGTGGAACTCAAGCTGTAAATGTTTATTGTCTAAATTGTTAATGTGGACCTGCTGAAATGCCAGTAATGTATCTGAAAACAGCTAAAAACCTGGATTTTAGTTCCAAAAACAGTTCTGGAAAGAAAAAAAACACCAACAGGTTAATTTCCTCTCCATCCAAGACCGAATGATCCCTAGATGATTTTAACGGACGGATTTCATTTAATCATCTTAGAAGCTGCAAAAATTCAGAGGCCAATTGCTGACACTAGCGAGGTGGTGGGGTCAGGTTGTTGGAATCTCATCATCAGGAGCTGGGGGGGGGAGTGGAGGGGGGGAGGGGGAGAGGGGGAGAGGGGGAGATATGCAAGTCTGTAGACAGGGTGGCCTATGTTCTCACTGTGTGGCCCATAGAATTGTTTCCCCTCTTGCCTCCTGGCCCAAAAGGAAAGTTCACAAGAAAAAAGACTGGCATTTTGGGCCTCATCTGGTCACGATCCTCTCCAATGTTACTTTCACCTGGAGGGGAATCACTGCAACTTCCAGCTCAAGAGTTCACGTTGACAGGATTCCTAAGGTCATCTCCAGGACAGGACCACCTGATATTCGTTTATGAATAGCCCTGGGACAAAAAGGGACAGGGGCATGTAATGTTGCATCCCAGGCACCAGGAGGTCATTGCTTTGTTGTAAGTGATTGTGGCAGCTCCACCTACCTGAACATGTGTGTTAGTCGTGTTTGAAACGCATGTAGAGAATATCAATTTATTTTCCTCCCATTGCAAAGAGCAAATTACATTTGTTGTTAAATATTCATTTCCACAGACGACCAAATCACTGGGTATTTTTAAAGAGGAGATTGACAGGTTCTTGATCAGTAAGGGTGTCAAAGGTTGCAGGGAGAGGGCAGGAGAATGGTGTTGAGGGGGAAAGGTAGATTTGCTATAATTGAATGGCATAGTAGACCCAATGGGCCAAATGACCTAATTCTGCTCCTATGACTTATGAACTTACTGTATATCACATGGAAATAATGTAAAGGATATTGATATGAAAAGCTGTGTCCTGGTGTCTTGAACCTTAAGCTACTGGTGGAAATAGTTGTCCTGCTACAAATGAACATTTGAAATGGGTAACATTTCAGTTTGTGCTATACCACCTATGCTGAGCAATCAACAGTTTTCTCCCCCCTCCCTCTCCCCCCCCCCCCCTTCTCTACCGCCCCTGCCTCTCTACCACCCCTCCTTCTCTACTCCCTTCCCTCTCTAGGGAGTGGTGTGTATTGGGACCTATGGGTGAGTGGTGGAATATTGCGTTCGGGGACCAGCCTTCCCTTGTGATGCCGTGCAGCCCCCCCCCCCCCCCTCCCCCCGGCGTTTTGGCACAGGACCCAACGGGTCCCACTTGGTCTTGTATCTTTCTAAATCTATTCTATCTATGTACCTGTCTAAATGTCTTTTAAGCATTGTGATAGTACCTGCCTTACCCACGTCCTCTGGCAGCTCGTTCTGAATATTCACCACCATTTTTGTTTAAAAAGTTGCCCCTCAGGTCCTTATTAAATCTTTTTTCCCCTCACCTTAAACCTACAGTATATCCTCGGGTTCTTGATTCTCTGGGTAAAAGACTTTGTGCATTCACTCTATCCAAATCCCCTCATAGCAACAGAATAAAAGGACGTACATTTAGAAAGGAGATGAGGATAAATTTCTTTTGTCAGAGGGTGGTGAATCTGTGGATTACTTTTCTTCATTATGATTAATGTATTTGTCAAGATTTTCCTGAATTTTCACTTTACATGTTAAATTATTTTTGTACAATTTAATGTCTTAGTTATTTGCATGTTCCTTTTTGAAAAATGACTTTTCATTGACTTTACAATGACATTTTCAATATAATTTTGCATATTTCTATTTCACGAGTATTCAGTGAGTAATTTAGTACTTTATTACTCATGTTTCAACGTGTATCTTTTGCACTTTACTTCTTTCCTTTTGTTCCACTTAATTCCCTTCCAGTTTATGTTCTCTTTAATGGTGATGATTGATCAACTATATATTTTGAAATCATTTAGGTTAGTTTAATGATACAGCGCAGAAACAGGCCCTTCGGTCCAGGAAGTCCGCGCCGACCAACGATCCTGCACACTAACGCTATCCTACACACATTAGGGGCAATTTATAATTATACCAAGCCAATTAACCTACACACCTGTATGTTTTTGGAGTGTGGGAGGAAACCAGTGATCCCTGAGAAAACCCACGCAGGTCACGGGGAGAACGTATAAACTCCATACAGACAGTAGGTCAGGTTGTTAAGTTTGACACCACTTGCATTTTTCAACATAATTTATTTGCAAAACTACGATAGCATTTGTTTAATGTCTTAAATGCAATTGTGATTTTAAAACTGAGCAGGAGATATTCATATTTTGTCAATAGGGCTAAGTACACATGTAATTATGGTCTACTATTGACTACATATTTTTCTCTCCATCCACAACATCTGGAACTGTGTAATGACTGCGAGAAAGTGCAAACAATTGAAGATATCTTTACCTTTGTTTGGTATGCTTTCTGTGCTAAATTGTCTATTTTCCACTTAAAATAAAAACATTGAAAAAGTTTTAATCTCCCTTGTAAGATTACCAGTGGTAAAAAATGTGAGTAGTTTTATTGTGATGTGTTTACTGAGTGACTCTGCAGTTTTAAAACGTATGCCAATGATATCGTAATTGGCTTTGTCCATGCCAACTGTGAAATCTACTGTTGGGTCTGAGGCTCTGCATCAATGATTTGGATGAATTGAAGATCTGTTACATCACCACGAAGTGTTTTACATCCACACCCACCCTTCTTAGTGAAGGAACAAACACAGGACAATGCTTTGGTACTGACAATTAGTATTCCTGAACAGTGCAGGGATGCTGCCTGATCACCTCAGTTACTCCAGCATCTTGTATGATTGTACCTTTGGTATAAACTAGCATCTTCAGTTCCTTGTTACCACAGGGTTTATAACTGTTTATTTCTTTAAACACTAACATTTAAAAAAAATTATGGAGTACTTTGAGAACGTCTGGTGCTGCATCAGTTCTGTTGGCTTCTGGTGCTGCATCAGCGCCACAGATCGAGGTTCAATTCTGACCTCAGGTGCTGTCTGTGTGGAGTTTGCTTATTCTCCTTGTGACCTCATGGCTTTCAGTTCAGTCAGTTTAGTTTATTGTCACGTGTACCGAGGTACAGTAAAAAGCTTTTGTTATGTGCTATCCAGTCAGCTGAAAGACAATACTTGATTACAATCAAGCCATTCACAGTGTACAGATACAAGATAAGGGAATACGATTAGTGAAAGTAAGAAATATTACTGTAGGAGTAGGTATTTAAAAGTGTATAGTGATTCTAATATGTGATTGTAGATTTGCTCCTACAATCTAGCACACCAGTAGTCCCCTGGGTTGGGTGCCATCTTAGGAGCCATCGGTTTCCACTGGGTACTCCAGTTTCCTTCTACCTCCCCAAAACATAAGGGTCTGTAGGTTGATTGTCTTCTTTAAATTGCCCCTAATGTGAACGGAGTGGATGAGAAAGTTGGATAACATAGAACTGGTGTGAATGGGTGATCAATAGTCAGGATTGAACCCTGGACCCGGTGGGCTGAATTGCTTGTTTCCATGCTGTATTTTTCAATCTATTTAATCAATACTTTCATAGTGTTGTAAGGTAAGTAGTTCCAGAATTTAGGCACAGAGTGCAATGTGAAGACCGGCTCAAGAAATGAAATGCCAGATGCTAACTTTGTTCTGAAGATCTGCAAGGAATTATCACTGCAATTATTTTGTGTGGCTCTGCGCTGGCTTTACCATGTTTCCATGTACTTCCATGGGAGCAAAACCATCTGACAAACCAGATCAATTTTCCAAAATATGGTCTCCTTTTATTGAATTTCTTGAACAACATAATGGTTGAACACAAATTCAAAACCGACGCTAGAGTCGGGTGAGTGGGCGTAGAGAAGGGTAGAGGGATATATCTCCACTTTTTTCACTTCTTCGTTAGTTTTTTTTTCTCTTTCGTGTCTTTTTAGAAATTCTTTTCTTTTTCTTTTCTTTTTCCTTTCCCTTCTTTCCTTTTTTATTTTTTCCGATTTCGTTATTAGTTTATAATATGTTAAAATTGAAGCAGTACGAAAATTGTATAGTTGTTATGTCGATTACTTTCTCCTTGTACAATTGCTTCTAATAAAATAAATATTAAAAAAAACTAAAAAACATGCTTCTTCACAGTATTCTGAAATAAAAACAGTTGTTCCTGTTTAAAGAAAAAAGTAAATTTAAAACTGCAGCACAGTGGCACAAGTGGTGGAGCTGCTGCATCACAGCTCCAGAGACCTGGTTTTGACCCTGGCCTTGGGTGCTGTCTGTGTGGAGTTTGCATGTTTTCCCTGTGACCAGTTTCCTCCCACATCCCAAAGACATGCGGGTTTGTATGTTAATTGGCCTCTGTAAATTGCTCCAGCGTGCAGAGAATGGATTAACATGTGGGATAACAGAACTGTGGGAATGAATGATCAATGGTCAGTGTGGACCTGATGGGCTGAAGAGCCTATTGCCATGCTCTATCTCTAAACTAAACCTATTTTGCTTAACAATACCGACTGGAACATTGCCCTCAGCTCACTTCTGAAGTGAGAGGGTAGGTGAGGGTAGGTAAAGCACTAAGAACCATTGAAAGAATATCATTCGGAATTCAATCATTTTCTGAAGGGATTAAAGGAAGAATTGTCACTTCACATTCAATTTGAATCAACATCAATTTCCAATGATATCCTGTTGCTGACCCATCGCAGATGGGCAGCAGCTCAGAGCTTCTTTCATTTCAGTCAATATTCTTATCATTTTCATAGACAGAATAATTGAATTAGCAATATATTTTGTATCTGAGTGGTGTGTGATTTAATCAAAATAGGCTGTTTGGGAGATTCTGCAATCCTGATATTTTCCACTGGGTTAACTCAGAAAGCAGAAAACAATTCAAACATAAAATAGATGAACAAAAGGAGGTGAGGATCAGTTAAAGTCTGACATAATGAGCAGTGGGTTTGAAATTGCCATTACTAAATTCTAATAATATGTTTATCTGTAAATTATAAATTTAATATATTTTGAAAACAACTGATTATGAAGCTATTTGGAATATACAGTATGTTAAAGTCCTTGTGAGACTCCTCAAAACAGCTCCGTTGTGTTTGCCTATATTTTCGCTGTTGCAAAGATTTGTATTTAATCAATTCACAATATTTTAGTAACAGATGAAACATGCAACAAAAATCATGAAGTATTTTATGGAGTCACAAAGAACAACAGATGGCGGTGTTAATCCTGATCAAATTGGGGAGGCCAGTACCCTGAAATTGAATAATGGCTTCTGGGCTGCCAGGCCATTTGGTCAATTTAAAAGTGCTTTCTGTAGAAATGGGACAAGCTGCAGAGTGGTGCCAGTTTGGCTAGAGCCTAGATCAGAGCTGTAGGAAGAGAATGGGAACATCTGCAGATCCTGACAATTAGGTGCAAAATGCATAGAATGGATTGGATGAATGCAAACCAGACATACACATTGGATTAGGTATTGAGCCTTGTCTGGTTTTCTTGCATATCAGGGCAAATGTTGCGATGTTCGTTTCCTTTGAGACGCACTGTTTGAATACAATGTATTAGCCACTGTATTATTGGGTTAGGGAAATGTCTCTCATATATGGGGTTAATCGATATCTGTAATTGGATTGTAAAGAGACCACCCCCATGTGGTTCGACCACTCGAGGTCCGGGGACCTGTAAAAGTCCGCTGCCACGAGGTCCTTTGTCGATCTTCTGGGAGAGCGCTTAAAAATGCGTGACTTTCTAGAGTGTCTCTGTTTGAGCAAGGCCAAGAGGGCATGATCAGTCAGAATCGAGGATCGAACCCGCGGTGGTTAGGTACAGTAGTGGGAACTGTAATTGTGTTTTGTCAAAATAAAGTTTACATGCGCAAGTACTTGACTCAGTGATTTTTGACTGAAACTAAACTGGGGGAAGCTTAGAACGAGCAATTTACAGTGGAATCTTGAATAAAATACAAAGTGCTGGATGACTTGGTCAGAGCATCTCTGGATGGAATGGATAGTGATGTTTTGGATCTGACCCTTCTTAAGTATTTCATAATGTGTAGCTACTCCTGGTTCAAGTTGTGAACATTTTTAATTAATGAGGAATAATATAATTGCTTGGCTATATATTAAATATCTTAAAGTTGTTAGATAATCGTAATCCAGGCAAGCACCTATGCAAGGATTTTGTTTGTTGATTTTAGCTCTGCATTCAACACCATTGTGCCAGAACTACTACACTCCAAACTTTCCGAGTTGACTGTGCCTGAAGCCCTCTGTCGGTGGATCACCAGCTTCCTGACAGACAGGAAGCAGCATGTGAGGCTGGGAAAGCACATCTTGGACCCGCAAACCCTCAGCATAAGAGCACCGCAAGGCTGCGTACTCTCCCCTCTCCTCTACTCTCTCTACACCAATGACTGCACCTCCACTGACTCCTCTGTCAAGCTTCTCAAGTTTGCGGACGACACAACCCTGATTGCACTGATCCAGGATGGGGAGGAATCTGCCTACAGACAGGAAGTGTCACAGCTGGCATCCTGGTGCCATCGCAACAACCTGGAGCTCAATGCTCTTAAGACAGTGGAATTCATTGTAGACTTTAGGAGAGCTCCCCCTCCCCTCACCCCACTCACCATCAACAACACCACAGTCACACCTGTGGAGTCTTATAAGTTCCTGGGAACCATCATCTCCAAGGACCTTAAGTGGGGGGCTACCATCGACTCCAGTCAAAAAGACACAACAGAGGATGTACTTCCTGCAGCAGCTGAGGAAGCACAATCTGCCACAGGCAATGATGGTCCAATTCTATACGGCCATCGTAGAGTCTGTCCTCACCCTCTACATCATGGTCTGGTTTGGCTTAGCCACCAAGCACGACACCCGGAGGCTGCAGCGAATCTGCCGATCAGCTGAGAAGGTTAATGGCTGCAACCTTCCCTCCATTGATGAACTCTACACTGCAAGGGCCAGTAAGCAAGCGGGGAAGATCATCTCTGACCCATCTCACCCTGGCCACAAACTCTTTGAATCACTTCCCTCTGGAAGGCGACTCCGGATTGTCAAAGCTGCCACAGCCAGACATAAAAACAGCTTTTTTCCCACTAGTAGCTATACTCAATAACCAAAAATCTGTATCCTCCTTTTGCTCTGGTATTTTATTTAATTCACATGTTTAATCAATAATGTTTTATTATTAATGTTTAATGATTTATGTATCATTCTTAACTGTCACTGTATGTCATATTGTCACTTGTGGGCAGAGCACCAAGGTAAATTCCTTGTATGTGATTACTTTGCCAATAAACTTATTCATTAATTTATTCATTCAATCATCATCATCATCATCATCATTGGTGATTACTCGGTCGAGTATGATTGCCCAGCTGGTGGGTCCTTTCTGTGGGTCTAGAGATACTGAAGGGGCTGCTTTTGGAACCACAGACTTCCTGTTGGTAAACTGAGTGGTATTGTTTGTATGAATGGGGTCAGGCCATCTTGGTGGTGAGCCTCTTCTTTCATTGCTGGCGTTTGCGTATTGCACCATATTGGAGGTTCATGAGTTCATAACTTATAGGAGCAGAATTAGGCCTTTCAGCCCATCAAGTCTACTCCTCCATTTAATCATGGCTGATCGATCTTTCCCTCTCAACCCCATTCTCCTGCCTGCTCCCCATAACCTCTGACACCCTTGCTAATCAAGAAGGTCTTCTCCATGGAATGCAGCTCCTTTGTGAATCATGATTCTCCAAGTTGCTCTATCTTTTTGCTAAGTCCTCCCAGGTGGGGCTGATGTGGCATTTTTTGAGATTACTCCTGTTATCCTTGTACCGCTTCTCTTGATGCCGGGGGCTCACTGTCCTGCCAGTAGTTGGCAGTAGAGGCTCTTGAAGTTGTTGGATGATTGTGCCAGAAATCTGATATTTTTGTTTTGGTGTTTGCTTCGGGGCAACTCCTTTCAACCTAGTCCCAGTGAGAGTCTGAAAATTCACAGAGCTGGAAAGGAAGGTGGGGGAAGAATTAGGATTGAATGCAACTTCGCTCTTTCACATTATTGGATTCCAGTCTTCTGAAATCATGACATGAGGATTGTTATCACATTATTAGCCTCTCCTTTTATTCTCTTTCTAACCCAAATAATGGCAACTTTAACTCAATACTTTCATTTAGGTTTAATCCTGACTAAGGGTGCTATTTTTACACTGATCATGCGGGTTTCATCCCACACTCGAAAGATGTACAGGTTTGTAGGTTAATTGGCTTCTGTAAATTGTCCCTAGTGTATAGGATAGTGCTAGTGTGCGGGATGATCGCTGGACAACGCGTATGGTGGGCTGAAGGGCCTGTTTCTATGCTGTCTCTCTAAAGTCTAAAGTAAGTCCAAAGTCTATATGTTAGAAGCCAATAACAGTACAAGGTTATCTCTGTCCGCAGCTAACACAGATTTAACAGGGGATTGAAACCTTGGAGCAAAACCATTTTTTTTAAAACAGAAATTCACAAGTCTCTCTGTGAGTTTGGTTTACTACTTTACGAGAATCTCAGCAGCCCATGCTAAATTTGTGATTAAGGTAATTAACAGTAACATCTATCCTGCAAAAAATAAGTAAAAACTTACATTATTTATAATTGAATTGCATGTTATCAGCTGGCACATTTGTTCTCATTGAGAAGTACTGAATAACGAAAGGCCGATATGGAGAGGATGTTTCCAGTGGTGGGAGAGTATAGGGTGAGAGGGCACAGCCTTAGAATAAAAGGACGTATCTTTAGAATGGAAATGAGGAGGGATTTATTTAGCCAGAGGGTGGTGAATCTGTGGAATTCATTGGGTATTTTTAAAACGGAGATTGACAGAAGGGTATCAAAGTTTTTGGGGAGAAGGCAGGTGAATGGGGTTGAGAGGGAAAGATAGAATAGCCATGATCGAATGGCAGAGCAGATTCGATGGGCTGAATGGCCTAATTCTGCTCCGATGTCTTGCATTTCCATTTGAAATGTTCAGTATAAAATTTATATTGAATATGTATTATTTAATGTGTATTGTTGAATATTTTTTCTTACTGAGAATGGATTTAAAACCATGTAAGTACAACCATGGTGAAGATTGTATAATAAGATGAATTTACTATTAAACTTTATTTAGAAGCTCTGAAATCATGTTCATAAATTACATCTGACATTGCTTTGTTTGACTTTGCCATTACTTTATGTAATGCATACTCTACAAGTATTGAATTATTATCCGTGCTGACAAAAGAAAATTCAACAAGCTATTTATGTAACAAAATGTGTCAAATTTAGGATATTTTAAGGTCAAATGAAATGGCTTTTGTCAATTCGATGCAATATTTTGTGTGTCACAAATGAATTTTGTGTGTCACAAATGAATTTTCTCAGAGGTGAAATGCTCAGTAACGTGAGAAAGATTAAATTTTGAAGCAAAGAAAGAACATTCTTTTTTTTTATTAGGAAAAGAAATGAAAGCCTCCACAGAGAATTTCAATCAAAGAGTGTGATGGCAGTCAATCCGTTTGAGGTCTGGGTCATAACCCATCTTCCATAGCAAGCTTCAAACCCGCCTAATCATGAATCTTCCAAAACAGTGAATAGAAATGAAGGAATTGCTCACTCAAGTCAATCAATGGCACATAAATGATCATTTTAGTAAAGGATTTTGGTAAGTGTGTGACTGAAGATTCCCAGTGTGATTTCTTATGTCTCACGAGGAAACTTTTCCATAGCCAGTGTTGGAGGCAGGGTTTAAACAATTTCCATCTCATGCCCATCAGTGCTTTAACTTAACATTATTATTTATCTGGCTTACATTAGGTTTCGTACAGTTAATATTTTGCCTTTACATTGCAAAACATGTTTACATTTTAAACTTGCCTAACAGATTGTTTTGAGGGATTTATAATGATTTAACTCCCTTGTTTCATTTAAAACTAGACAAACACTTAGTTTCTACACCTCTGTAGTGCGCAGGAATACACAATGGCTTATTATTCAACTTTCTGTCATTACGATTCTTAAATTTAATGAATTCTCTCCAGCACTTTCTCTCTAGAGAAGAAAGTCTTCTAAATAGGACAGCAATTAAATCATGACGTGAGAATCATTGGATCTGTACTCAAGATGTACCACATGAAAAAAATCTAGATTTGCATTTTTTAAATAATGGATTTTAGTTTCCATCATCTATTCAATTCTTTTACTGGGTAGCGGTCGATCACCAATCAAGACCGACCAACAATCGCCCTTTCGCACCAGCTAAATGATATTCCACGTTTTATCCACTCCCTATACACTGAGGGCAATTTACAGAGGCTAATTAACTTACAAACCACATGTCTTTGGGATGTGGGAGGAAACCAGAGCACCACATCACCCGAGGTCAGGATCAAACTCGGGTCTCTGGTGCTGTGAGGCAGCAGCTCTACCAGCTGCGCCACTGTGTCGCCCTTGTCATTTAGCATCTTCTGTCCTGCTATTCAGTGAGGTCATTATCTGTGACCTGACTCTGAATGCACATCTTTTCCATTATCTCGTATTGCATATAATTATCAATCTCTGATTTTGAATTGATCTATAGTTGAAATGACCTGTAGTTGAATATAGAGAAGAGAGTTCCAAATCTCTGCAATACACGGCATGTATAATTTCCATCACATCTGAAAAGCCTCATTTTAGGTCATGTGCCACTCAGCGTTCCCAACCCATGAAAATAATTTTGCTTTAACGTTTCAGTTCCCACTTATGCATTTTGAGTCAAATCACATTTCATCTTCTAACTTGTGGGGATGCAATCCTAGCAACATCTAGGGTTGTATCCCCAGATTAGGTCCTAACCCTAGATGGAATTAAAAAAACATAAATACCATGACAATTTAGATTTACAATACTCCATGCGATACCGTGTTAGAAATTGATTCAGTGGGGACCTGTATAAAAACTTAAGGAAAAATAATTCAGATGTATGGGTACGGAGTGGAGTGGGAGCCTAATGGACCTGTCCCACTTAGGTGATTTTTCAGGTAACTGCCGGCGACTGTCAAGTCATAGCAGGTCGCTGAAAAACCGGCGACTGGAACGGCGACTGTCAGAGTGGAACACACACACACACACACACACACACTCACATTGCTTCCTTCACCAGCCATTTTTGCATGCGGGGGACAGAGCAAGCGGGGGGAGTGCTGTCTGAGTGAAATTCACATGGTGCAAAGCCAATGTGATACAGATGGAGTATTCCAAATCTAAATTGTCATGGTATTTAGGTTTTTTAAATTCCATCTATTGAAAAATTAGCCGCAACTAGTTACAAGAATGCGGGAACTACTCACCACCATGCAGGCGACACCCTGTCAATCTCTGCCGAACATGTGGTGACCTTATAGTCTCCTGTAGTCGCCTAAAATGTTGCGTAAGTGGGACAGGCCCATAACTGGACTGTTCTTCACAATTGTTGATGAGGTGACCCAAATGTGTGAGTCAATTATTATTTAAGAAACAATTACATGCAGAAGCAAAGTCTTCTAAATCGTACAGCAATTCAATAATGACAAGTGCGAATCATTGGATCTGTACTCAAGTTCTACCACATATGAAAAAAAATTAGATTTGTATTTTTTAAATAATGGATTTTAGTGATTTGCGTTCAGTTTAAGATGGGACCATGGTATAGGTCACCACTGCCCAATTTGAGTAAGTCGACAAAAACTCTGTATTCACTTTTTTTAAAACACTGTTTATTATCTTCTACGTTGAGTTTTTAATTTTGTATACTCTTTAGAAAATGTCATTATTAATTTACTATGTTTTTTTTTTGCATTTTCAAGAGCTCTATGGTAATTGGCCATGCTTTTATTGATTGAAGAAATAGGATAAATGGTTTCCAGGTAGCCAATTGTTATTCATAGAGCTTTAGAACGGAACAAGACTTATTCAAGTTCCTGTTAGATTTTCCATCCTGGTACACAACATAGGGAATAGAAATACTTATTTAGTTTGACAGACACGGGTACATTGTGTCAATATTAATATTTTCTGAATGCATAGATGTCAGTACTCATTAACATGCAATGCAGCAATCTGGTATCATACTATCTGTGCTTTAATTTGGTTATTCTGATTTTGATGGCTGCTTTGTTGGCAGAATTTACCTGAAGCCTGTGACAGTTGCTGATAACTGCTTTCATTCACGGGTTTAGCGGTTTTCACAAATGTGAAATGATCTTGTCATTATTAAGAATTAAGGCATGGCATTATACCATGGTTGAAGAATTCCAATCGAATGACTCAAAATAAATCTCCAGTGTAGGAAGGAACTGCAGATGCTGGCTTACACCAAAGATAGACACAAAATGTTGGAGTAACAGAGTGGGTCAGGCAGCATCTCTGGAGAAACCCTTCTCAGGTGATAGGGAAACTAGAGGTATGAAAAGGTAAAGAACAAACCAGAGTCTATCAAAAAATCTCTTTACTACTTATGGGAATGAATTTAACAGATTAATCTTCTTTTATTCACCCAATTGATGTATTCTTGTTTCCGAATAAATAAACTTGGCAATAAATTTGATTTTTTGGGGATAAATCGCAGTGATCTTTGCTTCTGCATGTAATTGTTTCGTAAATAATCACGGACGCACTCATTTGGGCCACCTCATCAACAATAGGCGATGTTCGGTGTTCCGACTGCGCATGCCCAGGTCATAGGTCACGAGCTATAAAGTCTCGGCAACGATGGTGCTGCATTGTGTGCAGGCTGCATTTCATTCGGAGATGGGGTCGGGCCCGGCTCTCCGTCGCTGCGGTACTCTTGAGCTGCTGCTGGGCCGTCCCCGTCCCCGTCCCCGTCCCCTCCCCGGTGTCCCGTCACAGTCCAGGGTGGCCCTGGGCTGGCCCTGGGCTGGCGGTGCGGCCCTCGACTTGCAGCCGCTGACTCCAGCTCAGCTCTGCCAGTCCTGCTGGGTTGGCCGACAGCCCTCCACCGCCACCCCCCTCCCCTCAGTCCGACACCGAGATCCTGCTGAAGATGGGCAGCCGCCGGCTGGATGAAGTGGCAGTGGGTACTGTAGGTGCAGAAGTCAATGGTGTGCAAAATACATCTTGTACTTGGGGTGGCGGCTGAGGGAGCGCAGCTCAGGCCGTGGGCAAACTGGCTGTTGTCGCTGTAGCGGCCCATCGGGGAGCGGGCTCCTCTGGAGTTGGAGCGTGGTTGGGCTGGAGTTGCCACTGGCTGTGGGTCTGTGGGTTCTCTGTGCTGTCGGTGGGCCTGGTGGGCCCTGGGGGGAAGAACTGGAGACGGTCCAGTGGCGGTGCGGCAGCGCTTGCGGCGCCGGGATCAGGGGTTCTGGGGATGAGAGCCGGTCGAGTTTTCCCTCCCGCTCGATCTCCCCACCCCCCCTTGGTCTCACCCCCCCCCCCCCGGTCTTCCCCCCCCCCCCCCCCCCCCCGTTTCCCACTGAAAAAATAAAAATCTACAGCGTTTCGTTCGATTTTTATTTACAGCAATCGACCTTTGACAAATCCCATGATTCCTTGCGTTTTTCGGTATACCGAACTCACTCACTGTGAAGAACAGTCCAGTTAAACTCCCACCACTCCGTACCCATACACCTGAATTAAGTATTTATTCAGGTCCCCACTAAATCAATTTCTAACACATTATCACATGGAGTATTCCAAATCTAAATTGTCAAGGTATTTATGTTTTTTTTAATTCCATCTCTGGTTAGGACCTAATCTGGGGGTACAACCCTAGATGTTGCTAGGATTGCATCCGCACAAGTTAGGTAATGAAATGTGATTTGACTCAAAATGCATTAGTGAGAACTGAAAGGATAAAGCAAAGCTATTTTCATGGGTTGGGAACTTTGAGCAGCGCATGACCTAAAATGAGGCTTTTCAGATGTGAAGGAAATTGTACATGCCGTGTATTGCAGATATTTGGAACTCTCTTCTACAATGTTATTCAACTATAGATCAATTCAAAATCAGAGATTGATAATTATATGCAATATGAGATAATGGAAAAGATGTGCATTCAGAGTCAGGTCACAGAGAATTACCTCACTGAATAGCAGGACAGCAGATGCTAAATAACAAGGGCGGCACAGTGATTCAGCTGGTAGAGCTGCTGGCTCACAGCACCAGAGACCTCGTGTGATGTCTGTGTGGAATTTGCACATTCTCGCTGTGACCGCGTGGCTTTCCTCTGGGTGCTCTGGTTTCCTCCCACATCCCAAAGACATGCGGTTTGAAGGTTAATTAGCCTCTGTAAATTGCCCCCAGTGTACAGGGAGTGGATAGGAAAGTGTAATATCATTTAGCTGGTGCGAAAGGGTGATTGTTGATCGATGTTGATTGATGATTGACCACTACCCAGTAAAAGAATTGAAAAGATGAATGAAACTTCATTTAGTATTTTTAACAAATTTATTTCTTATACTACTTTCAATTTTATTTTAGCTGCATAAAATATTATGTTATATCTATCATCATTTTAGAATTGTTAATATAACAAAAATAGTCATTGCGGCACCTCACTAATTATGAAAGCAAACATTTCCATCAATGCTACATTCCAACAGGCAACAACCTACAGTATTTGATCAGGCTTAATGCCCGCAGACGGATAGCATGCACTCAAAACAAATTTGTTACCGTATCATATGAATGTGTTTTTAATATTTATAAATCGTGATGTTTCAAATGAAGATTTTGTCTAGTATTCTAATGAGAGTAGTAAGAGAGAGATGAAGAGGAAGACTAAGAAAGTACAGGTTACATTCAATGGCAAGTATTTTTTATAAAATGAAGCTTTTTGTAATTTTATGCTTTAAAATGTATCTAATTTTGGGAGGTACTAATATAAAATTGAAAATACTAGCTCAAAGTTATTATGTTATTCCATATTTTACTGTGTTTATCTAGGATAAACAAAGCCTAAGAGTTTAATTTAAAATGACAACCAGTTGGAGCACACACTGGCATCCTTTAATGTCCCATGATTTCTGCAGGAGTAATGAAAATATTGCAATCCTGTCCCCTGCACATTGCTTCTGCTGTTTTGTTCTCCTCCCTTCAGTTTGATTTCCCACTTACTAAACAAATCAATAACCCAAACTTCTATCAAAGCAAACTGCAAAATCTTAACTGCAGATGGAAATGTGTGGCTTTAGGCCAGAATATCAACAGGAAGAACATACAACGAAAAAACCATGTGAGCATTTGGGTTACAAAAGTCTCTTTTTGATACTTAGTCCCTTCAGTACTAACAAAAATCAACTTTTAAAATGTACATCTGTGATCGTTATCATAATAGGATAATGAAGTACGTTAGCCTATAATTTAGAGGCACCACATTTTGGCTGTATGCAATGCAAACACCTAACGTAAAAATAAATGATAAGCGTAAGAGGAATCCTTTTGCCATAACTTTTAAGTATTTGGTGATCAGCAATGATCTGTTTGAGGCGGCTTGAGAGGTAATGCTCCTGCTCCTATTCCTTTTGTCCTATCTTCTTTTTCTAGAATATTACTGGGTGTCCAGTGATGTGGTCACAAGTTCTGGGTTATCTAAACATGGACCTGTGTGTGGACTGGAACTTGGGCCTTTCAACTGATGTGCCCCAAAGCTGTACTTGCATACTCAAAATTGCTGACTGCACATGTGCCAATTAAAGCTTGAGACCATTAAGATTCTTAGGATCATCTCAGATGAAAAGTTCCCACGTGTAATTGTAATGCTGATATTCATCCTAGACTGGAACACAGGCCTCATTGTTATTCAGCTGGTGATAAATTGATGTGGTGTGGACAGCAAATTGGAAAATATAACTGATATGTTCAACTCCAGTCTGGAAGGAGCCAGAAACAAAGACTTTATGGTCTACCAAGACATTGACTGTTGCAGACACAGACCAGGCAAGAAGTGATGGATTGCTCCCACATTCCTTTCAAGACTTCATCAAACAACAGTGAACTTTATACCAGATCCACAAGGGGTTTCACAGGCTAAATCATAACCTATGCATGATCACCCTGAGAAGGTTTGAACAAAGATACCCAGGGAGCTTGCACAATTCCTTTTTGTTGGGCAGTCAACAGTTTCCACTGAAATCCAGCCAACATAACAGACCACTCACATAGTTACTAGGGACATGAAGGCTGCCTCACTCTTATCTGGCTGCTTACTTTACTCAGAACTGTGAGAAGCAGAGCAAGCAATTTTACACTGGGAGGTATGTAACCATAAGGAATATATTGGAGATCACCATAGGTACTGTGAGCCAAAATTCTAGATACCTAGATGGGTTTGGAAGTGCATTCCAGGCGCATGTCTCCTCTAGGATGGCACAGTGATGCAGCTCGTGGAGCTGCTGCCTAGCGGCTCCAAGTTCAATGCTGACCTCACGTGTTATCTATATGGAGTTCATATAAACTCAATGTGTCAGCATAAGTTTTCTCCGCATGCACTGGTTTACTGCCACATCCCAAAGACTTGCAGATTGATAGGTTAATTGGATTAATGTAAATTGCCATTAGTGGGTAAATTAATGACAGGATCTGCAGGGGGTTCATGAGCACGTGGAGACAAAAAAAAAGATTAATGTAGAATTAATGCAAATGGGTGGTTGATTGTCAGCATGAATTCAAAGGGCCAAAGGGCCTGTTTTTGTATTATATTACGCTAATTATTGATGGCTTATCGAATCATCCATAACCTATCAATGACATATATTATGTCCTTGCCGATGGTTGTGCAGCAGGATGAAGAGGAAAAACAGGGAGAGCTAGAAAGAGTTGTAGCACAAGTCTTAGTAGCATCTCCAAAGCTCAGATAATAAGAAAGCAACAGTTGCTTAGCAATAGTTAGAAATCTTTATTCTACACAGTGACCATCCTGAATAGGAGAAGGTTTCATCAGTTCTATATCAATGAATCCCAGCCATATACATATTGCTGTGTTACCATTGACAACAAACTTACTTGGACCAAATACAGTGTAACTGCAGCTGTGCAAACAGACCTTGTAATTCGCAGTAGATGGGAGGAGTAATTTGACCCATTGCGTCTACACCAGCTCCCAGTATAGCAATCATGTCATTATCATTTCTTCATTCTTTCCACTGTTTGCTCATGGGCCTGCAAATTATTTGTTGCCAAGTGTCTATCCTGGTCCCTTCTGAAGGCTTGTGTTTTTCTCCACAACACCGACAGGCAATGGGTGCCAAATATTAACTATCTTGAAAAAATTTGTCACAAGCGGCTGAGTATTATGTGCTTACGGACTCAACAGTTTTCTCCATTACAAGAAAGCAGTTGAAGGCATCAATTTGCCTTGATGAATGTAGCTTCATCAATGCTCAAGAATCTTGACACCATCTGGGACAAAGCAGACTTTATATTAAAAAATTACTTCTTCCATTCCCAGTGTATTTAATCTGCAAAACACTGCAGGAATTTGTAGCCTCTATTGCTAAGAAGGATGAGGGCGACAAATACATAGGAATACAATTAAGTTCTCCTCATTCCCAGATTGTCCTTACTCAGGAGCACATGACAATTACTTTATTGTTTAAGAAGGAACTGCAGATGCTGGAAAAATCTAAGGTAGACAAAAATGCTGGAGAAACTCAGCGAGTGAGGCAGCATCTATCGAGCAAAGGAATAAAGTTTATTGTGATCAGTTCTGTGAGGAAGAATATTGAGAAGATTTAAAAGGGGGGAAAACAGCACCAAAACGTTCTCTGCCTCACAATGAATATACTTAATGATTCAGCCTCACACCTTTCTGAACAGATTGTGAAAATCTATTTCCTCTGGAGAGGAGACCCAGGTCAAAAGAATGGAGCTAGGAATTACTTCTTCACAAAATGAGTTGTGAAAATCTGAAAGTTTTTCCCCAAGAAACCTTTCAAGGCTAGAATGGTATAATAGATATAATAAGGAATTTATATTTATATTCTATTCATTTTTTTGAACTTTCTCCAAAATAGTGGACCATCCAGCTCTAAACCACGTTTAATTAAAGAGTTTTCATTGGGTTAGTGAGATTACCCCAACTTCATGGTATTTTGTCCTTCGAGGAGAAAATGTAAGAGAAATACTTTCAAACCACATACCAAGGCAGGCTGTGAAAAGAGAGAGTGGAAAAAGTAGATAAATAAGAATATAATTGGATCTATTTTTATAGGCAATGTAAATGGGAATTATGCCTTCTTTGCTTCCTGACAATATTGCGTAGTTAGTAAAAGGAGTGCTCCATGATGTGTGTATAATGAAATGCACACACAATGTATTACTCACTAGCTTCCTGCTGCCTAGTGAGGTCTTAATGATTAAAAACAGCTGTCAAGATAATAAGCTCTTTTCAGTCATAGATAGGTGAATTTTGGATTTGGTTGAGTGATATAACTCTTATCAGGATCCTAAACTCCATTAAAACCCAAGGACAAAATCCAGACTCGTTTCAATATGGAAATGAGAACTGAAGTATTGCTGGATCTTCTCTCATTTGGTTTTGGCATTCAAATAAACAAATCATTAAAAATACATTGAAAAATTATTATGTTTTTTTTTAAAGCATTTGGGTTTCTGTTTTATAAATGCTGGCATTGGGTAAGTTTAGCATCCAAAAATGAGTAAAATTGCTTTATTATTCATGTTTAAATCATTTAACCTCTTGGGATGTGATTCTAACACGTCCACTTACTCTTTCAATTAAGACTGTTGGGAATTTACATATTTTAATGAGGCCAGAAGCCAACAATTTATAATGCTTTAGTCAAGTTTATTGTCAAATGCATAGGTGAGGTGAGATACAGGTACAATTAAAATTGCAGCAGCAAAACAGGCACAGAGCCTCAGACAAACTCATAAAAAACAAATTATATATAGATTACAAGTAAAATATCTGAAGGAAAAAAAAATATTTATAGGTTTGTGATGAACTTTCAGTTTTGCCAAGACTTGGGCTTCCTGGTGGGACATAGGAGCAGGAAGTGCTTCAGGAAGGAGGCAAAAACTTGAACAGTTCTCTCCAGCTTCATGCTTGCTACCAGCAGTATGCCCGCCCCACACCACTCCATCACCCAGGAAGATATGAATTCCAGAGTATTCCAAGACCTGGAGATACAAGGAACTGCAGATGCTGGTTTACAAAACACAACAAAGTACTCGAGTAACTCAGCAGGTCAGGCAGCATCTTATCATAGAGACATTTTTGCCTAAAACATTGGTGAAGACAATAACCTTAATCACGTTTGAACAATATTTGGTTGTGTACTTGAAATGCCATGACCCACAGGACAATGGCATTAATGTTGGCAGGTTATTTAATTGCAGTGTTATGAGAGTCTAATTCATCTTCAGTTGTAAATTTTCTATGATTCCATGATATAATTCTCCCTAAGGAATACTTTCAGTTATATCACATACGGATATAAAATTCAACAAATGGTTGAATTTGTTTCAACTTTTGCTAACATATGCATCTCATCCATGGCCTGCCATTGGTATCACCCTACATAGAGATCTCAGTTTTCTACTTTATTTAAACTTTTGAACAGTCCAGCTACTTGCTGAGCAAGCAACATCCCAAACTTGATGACTGCAGGCTCTTTAGTGTTGTTGATTGCAAAGTGAATAATAATAGAGATAAAGCTCTCACCAGGACCTATTTTATCAAAACAAAACACAAAATGCTTGAATAACTCAGTGAGTCAGGCAGCATTTCTGGAAGATGGATGAATGATGTTGAAGGTTGGAACCCTTCTTCAGACTAATTGTATTCTGGGGAGAAAGCTGGAAATGAGGTGGGGGCTTTACAAGGGCTGGCAAATGATAGGAGGATACAGGCGAGGGGGGGAGGGGTTGATTAGCAGGTGGGTGTTTAGGTTATTATTGTCAAGTGTGCTGAGGTACAGTAAAAACTTTTTTTGCATGCTATCTAAACAGATCAGACATACCATACATAAAGACAATTAAGTTGCATTCAAGTACAACAGATAAAGCAAAGGGGGAAGATACAGAGTGCAGAATATATTTTGCAGCACATTAGTTCCATAAACAAAGTCCAATATCCTAGAGGGGGTTGAGGTGAATCGAACAGTACCCCAGCTATGGATGGACCGTTCAGATAACAGAGGGGAAGAAGCTGTTCCTGAGTCAGGGTGGTGCGCGCTTTCGGGCTTCTGTACCTTCTGCAGGATGGGAGCAGGGAGAAGGAGGAATGACGTGGTGTGAGGCAAGCCTTTGACTGAGCTGGGTCCTAGTGCTAGTCACCCTAACCCAGGGAACCTCAGTGGTTGTTCCACTGAGTCTTTCCCTGCCCCTATTCCCCACCCCCACTATGGTCCTCATACCCCATCCATCCCTGAACACCCACCACCCCCTCCCACCAGACATCGCCTTGGCCCCAATACACACACCTGCCTTCCTCCGGCCCCAACCCCCATCCTTGCTGTGTGTTCACCATCCCCACTGACCTCCCCCTCTCTGATACCAAATGGTCTGTCCTCAGCAGAGGCCTTACCTTTGTCCCTCTCCGTCCCCACCTCAATGAGTTCCACGCCCACTCTCTTTTCTTCCACTCTTCTTCCGTCGCCTCCGCCTCAAAGCGTTCTTCCATCGGAAGGAGTCCTTGCCCCCCATTGATGACCGCTTCTCCTGTCTCCAGCGGACCCCCCTACTCTTGAACTCCTCCTCATGGCCATCTTCTGGGTTTAGACCTTTTTAGAACTGCCGGCGGGACATCAAACACCTCAACTTCTCCACTCCCCTGTCTCGCTCTAACCTCCCTCCCCCCTGAATGTACAGCCATCCACTCACTCTGTAACAACCCAGACAGGGTGATCAAACCCGCTGACAATGTAGGTGCCGTGGTAGTCTGCCGCGCAGATCTCTTCAAGGCTGAGGCCACGCGCCAACTCTCAGACACCCCCTCCTACTTATCCTTGGACCATGACCCCACAGATGAGCACCAGGCCACTATCTCTAGCACTATCACCGACTTCATCAACTCCGGCTCACTGCTCTCCCAAGCTTCCAACCTCATCGTTCTCCAGCCCCGCACGGCCCGATTTTACATTCTCCCTAAAATCCACAAACCTGACTGTCCTGCTGGACCCATTGTTTCTACCTGTTCTTGTGCTACCAAACTTATTTCCACATACCTCAACTCCATCCTATCCCCCCTGGTCAAATCCCTCCCTACCTATGTTCAAGACACCTCACACGCTCTTCGTCGACTCCAGGAGATCCATTTATTAGGCCACCATTCCCTCATCTTCACCATGGATGCCCAGTCACTCTATACGTCTATCCCCCATGAGAAGGGTCTCAAAGCCCTCTGTTTCTTCCTCGACAGGAGAAGCAACCAATCCCCGTCCACTGATACTCTCCTCCGTCTAGCGGAAGTGGTCCTTACCCTTAATAACTTTTTGTTTGATTCCTCCCATTTCCTCCAAATACAAGGCGTGGTTATGGGCACGCCCATGGGCACTAGCTATGCCTGCCTCTTTATAGGGTATGTCGAACAATCCTTGTTTGAGACGTACAGTGGCGCTATCCCCGAACTCTACCTTCGCTACATCGATGACTGCATTAGTGCTACCTCCTGCACCCACACACAACTCACTGACTAAATCTATTTCACCACTAACTTTCATCTGGCAATCAAATACACCTGGACCATTTCAGACATTTCCCTACCATTTCTTGAGCTCACTATCTCCATTGCAGGGGATAGACTCCTGACCGATATCCACTATAAATCCACTGACTCCCATGGCTATCTGGGCTACACTTCTTCCTACCCTGCTTCCTGTAAGGACTCCATCCCCTACTCCCAATTCCTCCGTCTACGCCGCATCTGCACCCATGATGAGGTGTTCCACACCAGGGCATCGGAGATGTCCTCATTCTTCAGGGAACAGGGGTTCCCCTCCTCTACCATAGATGAGGCTCTCACCAGGGTCTCTTCTATACCCCGTGACTCTACTCTCACTCCCCATCCTCCCACTCGTAATAAGGGCAGAGTCCCCCTTGTCCTCACCTTCCATCCTACCAGCCGTCACGTACAACAAATAATCCTCCGTCATTTTCGCCACCTCCAATGTGACCCCACCACTTGCCACATCTTCCCATCTCTTCCCTTGTCTGCTTTCCACAGAGACCGCTCCCTCCGTAACTCCCTGGTCAATTCGTCTCTTCCCAGCCGAACTACCCCCTCCTGGCACTTTCCCTTGCAACCGCAAGAAATGCTACACTTGTCACTTTACCATCCCCCTTGACTCCATTCAAGGACCCAAGCAGTCTTTCCAGGTGCGGCAGAGGTTCACCTGCACCTCCTCCAACGTCAACTATTGCATCTGCTGCTCTAGGTCTCAGCTGCTCTCCATTGGTGAGACCAAGCGTAGGCTTGGCGATCGCTTCGTCCAACAATTCCACTCGGTTCGCAATAACCAATCTGCCTTGGCCTCCTCCATGGCCAGAGTGAGGACCACTGTAAATTGGAGAAGCAGCACCTCAAATTTCGCTTGGGCAGTTTGCACCCCAGCAGTATGAACATTGACTTCTCTAATTTCAGGTAGTCCTTGCTTTCTCCTCAGCTCTTTCTCCTTACTTTCTCCTTCTCAGCTCTCCCTCAGCCCACTGGCTCCACTCTTCCTTTCTTCTTCCCGCAACCCCCCCCCCCACCCCCCCCCCTCACCCCCCCCCCTCACATCAGTCTGAAGAAGGGTTTCGGCACGAAACGTTGCCTATTTATTACGCTCCATAGATGCTGCCTCACCTGCTGAGTTTCTCAAGCACTTTTGTCTACCTTTGATTATGTTGACTGCGTTTTTAAGTCAACATGAAGTATAGTCAAAGGCTGATGGAGAACAGAACTGCAGTTTGTAGGTATGTTACAAAACTTACCTTTACCGGCGCTGCACTTCTGCCGCTCCCCGTGTGCGCGACTTTCGCGCCTTGCAGAGGGGGGCAGGCTTAAAGTGCCGTTTTTCCACAGGCCTGGATAATCGATGAATGTCGGGCGATTTGGTTGCTGAAGAAAAATCGCTCCGACATTTAATGAATGGTGGTATTTTTAAATTACTCTAGATTATTTATTAACTAGAGTAATTTAAAAATCACCTTCAAAAGCCGTGACCGCAGACAACCGGAAGCATTTTGCGTAGGGGAGAAAAAAAGGTAAATACTTTATTTTTATATTAAAAGTTGGTTTTTCGGGAGGCATTAATAATATTTTTATGTTGCGAAATGGGGTCCCCAAAAAATGTATGAACAAACAGTATTTTTCCCCCCGACTTCACCGCTAACCGCAACGTTCTAATCCACCGCATTCCACTAAAACCCACTCGCTAGTTGATTTAAATGGCCATTAATTTACAGGCATAAAACACTAAATTCCTTCCATTTGGCCCAGAAATTCATGAAAATGAGATTTAAAAATTATGGTATATTGTGGATTATTGTGTGAATGTTATTTGGACACTTAGGCAATTTAAAAAAAGTTTATCTTTTCTTAAGAAATTGATAGATGTTTAGATCTACTCATTGAATTTTGTAATTAGCTACAATTAGATAACTAACTAATTATATGCTTTAATTTCAGGTAATCCAAGTAAGATTGTTTAATATTTGTTTCAGAATGCTTCAATCTATAATAACTGAAAATTTCATTGAGTTCTCTTAATTTTTAAGAATGTTATGGACTTTTAACTTTTCCAGATCACAGCTTTTGAGTTAAGTCAATTGAAAGGCAATGAGGCAAGATGCTCATTTCCGAGTATGAAAATGGCCATAACTTTCTTAATACTGAAGATATGAAAGTAAATTAGGTGTCAAATTAAACTTCTTTTTATGCTTTATCTGATGGGATAAATTGCAGACTTGATTTTTAAAATCTCAAAATTTTGTAACATTGCTACAGTTTGTGTGATGGACTGGACTACATCTGTAACTCTCTGGAATGTCTTGCAGTCTTGGACAAAGCTGTTCCCAAACCAAGCTGTGATGCAACCTGACAGTATGCTTTCTATGGTGCATCTGTTTTATTCAAGGCAGCAAACTCTCAACTAACAGTGGTGCCATTCCTAAAAGCTATATTTATATACACCACGGTGAACAGTAACAATAGTACGAGTCTGCTCCACACATTTGTACAGGTGCACTGCAGAGAGACGGGATCAACAGTGATCGACTTTTCAGCGAGATGTAGAGGTAAAGGCAGAGTTTTTAAAGATATCTGAACACCCGTATTGCCATGGTGGCAATTATTGTAGCATGCAATGAGATTTTCTGCCTTTGGACCTCCTGCTTAAGTTTCGAAGTCACTAAAACGTTTAGGGTTATTATTGTCATGTGTGTACCACAGTAAGTGAAAAGCTTCGTTTCACTTAGGCATGCTATCTAATCTAGCCATTAATACAATCAAGCCAAACTCCATTTCCATTATCTAGATCACTTGAGATACACGAGTCTCCAGGTAAAAACCTAATTATTTTTCTGTTTGGACCCAGTAAATGTTTGGACCCAGTTGGTGTACATTAGATCATGTGAGTACAGTGTCTTTGTGCCACCAATGAGTAAAATGATGGATTTTGAAGAAAAGGAAGAATTTCCATCAGGGCTTACAGTCATTGTAATCCCTCTGCTAGTCATGTGAGAAATTAATGGCATGTATTAGAATTAGGAAAATAAAAATTAAAGTTATCACCGTGCATGTATTTGTTTTAAATTGGCTCCTGAAATCAATGTAACCAATGTAAGTGAGAATTCTGGATTCAAAGATAGCTTTTAGGTCCACATTTCTTGCTGCTGATATTAAAAACTTACCATATATTTGACCGTACCAGTTTTTCCGGGCTACCCTCTCTGCCATTTCTGCAATGAGGGAATCCGAGTATTTGCGTGGATCAGATCAATGGATAAAAAACATTTGTTTATATTGACAATGAGAGAGGCATAACATTGGCTTCAGTGTTATTTGTAAGCAACGTTGGTAAAAATTAAGATAGATGATTGAGTGGGATGGAGTATTATGGCGGAAGGTGTTGATGGAGGAAGGTGTTCATATTGTCCGATCTGATGGAGCATAATCCACTTCCAGCACTAAATAAAAACATTTTTTTCTAGTCTTAGCGGTTTTTATATGGTAGTCAGAGCAGGATGTGGGAGATGAAGGAAACTTCCAATGTCCCTGGTGACTATGGCTGTGGGAAGTACATCCAGCTGCAAATCCTGACTGACCACATCCGGTGGCTGGAGCTGCATGTGAACTCATCCAGGAAGAGCCATGCAGCTGAGAGCATCATAGATAGGAGCTTTAGTGAGCACCAGGTAGTGTAACGTAGTGAGTAGTGTAGGAAGAAACTGCAAATGCTGGTTTATACCAAAGATAGACATACCAATTTGGAGCAACTCAGCTGGACAAGATACAAGATACATTTATTTTTTACATGTACCAGTTGGCACAGTGAAATGTAATCACCATACAGCCATTCAATGAAAATGAAGAACACAAAATAGAGGTGATAGAATTCAACATAAAACATCCCCACACAGCAGAATCAAAAGTTTTCCACTGTGAGAGAAGGCACCAAAGTCAGTCTTTTCCTCTAATGTTCCCCAATGTTCACCCGTGGTCAGGGCCTCCCCAAGCCCTCCGCAGTCAGCGCTACGGACGGCCCGATGTTCAGGCCCGCTCGCCGGGGTGATGTAAGTCTGACGTCGGGGCTGAGGGACCTCCTCGGCGGCCTGGACATCAGAGACGGCCACCTCCTACCGTAGTCTGCGGCTCCCAAAGTCCACTGGCCGTGCTGGGCGGAGATGCAACGCTGGTGGCCCTCGGCAAAGGGCCCCAGGACTCCGCGATGATGGTCAGCGCTTCCCAAACCACAGCTCCATGATGTTGGAGCAGCGGTCCAACGCTCCGGAGCTGCAAACGGCGATCCACGTAGGCATCGCCCGCTCCGCGGTGAATCCAGCGCCGCCGCTGTTGTCGCTCTGGTCTGGTTCCCGGTCCCCGGCAGGAAAGGCTGCTCCGATCCAGGTGGGAGGCCGTGAGGAGGGGGGGGCAAGGACGCGACTCGGAGAAATAGTCGCGTCCCCGCCAGGAAGCGACTAAGAAACAGTTTCCCCCTTCCCCTGCCCCCCTCCCCCACATATAAAAGTCAAAGACTCCCCCAAAAACAAACTTTAAACTGACTAAAAATTTTAAAAATGATTGGAAAAAAAACAGGTTGTAGGCAGAGGCTGCCGTCAGCACCGCACCCCCTAGTGACAGGCAGAATCTCTGAAGAAAAGGAATGGGTGACGTTTCGGATCAAGACCCTTCTTCAGACTGAGAGTGAGGGGAGAGGCAGACAATATGGAAGGGTAAGGTGTGAAAACACAGATCAAAGGGGACAATGATCAAGGAAAATGTAAAATGTTTCATTGTTAGCTGAGGAGAAGGTGACAATGAGGCATACAATCAGTACAATCTAATCAGGAGGACAGCAAAACTAGTCAGAGAACAAGCATGAGAGAGGGAAAGCAAGGGTTACTTGAAGATAGAGAAGTCATACCGCTGGGTTGCAAGCTGCCCAAGCGAACTATGAGGTGCTCAGGGCTGCCAACATTGGGTGAGAGGTGAGAGTGACAAAATTGCGAGGCAGTGCAGCAACCGGGGGTGGGGGGTGTCAACCGTATATAGTTCAATGAAATTAAGATATATATGTAAAACACCAGTTGTATCCTACATGCCAGGGACATTTACAGAAGCCAATTAACCTACAAAGCTGCACTTCTTTCAGATGTGGGAGAAACCAGAATTTCCACAGAAAACCATGTGGTCATAAGGAGAATGTACAAATACTGTACAGACAGCACCCGTAGTCAGGATCAATTCGGGGTCTGTGGTGCTGCAAGGCAGCAACTCTACCAATGCACCACTGTGCCACCCCATTAATTTTTTTTTTCTGTAATATTTATTATGGTGACACGTCAATAAAGATGAACACATGGTTCTGATTTTACTTCGGAGTTACGTGAGTGACTACGTGAAGAAGCCCCGCCAGGTGCATGTTCGGCATTACGTCGACGCATGTGGCACTGACAGGGTGGAGAGCGCAGCTCCCACCAGTGGTAAGTTTAACCGCAGGTAAGTCAGTGTTGAACTTCTTGCGAGTGTTTTTTAAACTCTGTAAGTCTGCAGAGCCAACTAGAGTGTATATGTATTATGGAAATTTTTTTTTAAACTCTATAAATCTGGCTTGAAAATACGGAGGCAGCTGGAGTATAAGTATTTAAACTGCGGTAATTGAATGGAACGGGCTGAAACCACAGTTTCTGATTTAGATCGGATTGGGAGATAAGGCTGATTTAAAAGCTGGTTCCCGCTATTTACCGCTATTTAGATCGGGTTTGGAGATAACGGCTGCACTAAATGCCGGCTCCAAATACCCACAATGGTAAAATAAAGTCTGCTCTGTGTATATGTTACCAGATGCAGTTTTCATTTATGGAAATGTATATAACTCTGTGTGATACTGAGGTTAAAACTAATATTCTGCAAGCAGAATGTGCCTCTCAGAATTATAATTTTAAAGGTATATGATTTATGCACAAATACAAAACAGTAAAGAAAGTAACTCTCCTCCAAGGGAGGACAAGAATGAGGGGAAGGCTGGAAATGGAGAAAATACTCCACACTTGACTTAGTCAAGGGTTCTAAGACCCATGTATGTCTTCCTGTAAGGCAAGCTCCAAAGGAGTTTCCATATGCTGAGTATGGTGCCTATGAAAATGGAATTCTGATTCTCCAGTACTTTGGTTAGGTCTGGATGAGGTCACTAGAGCAAAATAAAATGCTCAAAATTCTAATCAGTCAAGGGTTTTAATGACCCATGAGATTCTAAGGCAGGCTCCGTGGGAGTTTCCATGCACCAAGTATGGTGCCTATAAAGAATGAGAATCTCATTCACCAGTGCCTTGCATAGGTCTGGATGAAGTCTATAGAGCAATATGAAATGCTCAAAACGAAACAATTAAGGGTTTTAAGACCCATGAGATTCTAAGGCAGGCTCCGAAGGAGTTTCCATACAATGAGTATGGTGCCTATGAAGAATGAGAATCTCATTCACCAGTGCCTTGCATAGGTCTGGATGAAGAGCAAGACTCGGGAGTACCAGGGCAGGATGAAACTGACCCTGAAGCTGGTGTCCCTACTTATGTGTATACACCAGAGCACAATAGAAATATTCCGGGTGTTCCCGATGTAGCACCAAGTTTTGCTATATCGGTATGGACTGGTGAGGCTATGGATGAACCTGGCGGGCAACATTATTTGGTTTCTCACCCACTCCAAGATACTGTTATGACTGAAACAGTAAATAATATATAAAAATATATAAAACACCCGTCTATTGTGCTTTGCTCAGGGTGCCAACAGTAACTCAGTAATTAGGCACCCATGAGTCAATGATGCGAGGACAGGAAATATGTTCCAGTATGTCCTCCAACTGATATTCAGTTGGCATCATTGTATTTGGGGAAGATATACATGGGCCGATAATGTCCAATACTTTTAAGACATGCTTGCGTTACTCTGCAATGCATATTCAAACCCAATTGTATGATGCAAATTGCCATTTGGCTAACATTATCCCCCAAAAAATGCAGGATTATGTGGGACAAGCTATAACCAGATTTATGATTGATGAAAACGAACCCCTATATTAAGAAGAAGGAGATCTTCTGGTTCATTTACGGAAGTACAGAAACGTCATTCCATTACACATGGAATTTCTGGGGAAACAACCTCTGGTTGGTTAAGATTACAATTGTTTTGTAATTCTGCATTAATCTGGTCGGCTTGGTGTTTGAATGTACCAGAAACTTGTCAGGTAGAGATAATATATCCCAGACACAAGTATGGGGGTTGCAGAGTAATTCGAGGACTCACAAACTTAAATTTATAGTTCAGTATGAACATATAAAAAAGTACACTTCAGCATTATAATGAAGTTGTTATCAAAAGGCTGCTATGTGGTTATTTTTTTAGATTTTAAAAAGATGCCTTATTATTCAGGTACTTCAATTAATTGGATGGGTCAGCTGAAGGAATTACCTAATGGGTTAAATTCTGCCCTCAAATTGCTCACACAATTATTGAAACCAGCACCAGTGTTAATGAGGGCTCAGAATCACATTGTAATGACTTATCTAGAGGATATGTTAATTGTAAATGGGAGACAGCTGAAGAACTGAGTTCAGCAACCATAAGCGTATTGAAAGGCTAAGGTTCTGTACATCCAAACAACATGGAAGTTACAGGCATCCCAAACAATTGATTATTTGGGGTTTGTCTTTAATACAGTTGATATGTGAGTAACTTTATCAACAAATTAAGGGTGGGTATGTTACAAATGCTTGTATTTGTCTTGGTAAAAAACATTATCCCACCATCCAAGAAGTAGCTACGGTTACTGGTAAAGTGATAGTAGCATTCATGCTGTCAAATTGGGACCTCTGCATGATCAAAGTCTGCAAAGACCAGAGTATAAGAGTAAAAAGCGTGCAGGTTATTGATTAGATCCATGCAGTTACCAACTAAAGGTTGAGTTGAATTCAATGATGGATTCTGAATGTTGCACAAGTTACTAGAAGTAAAAATGTGCTTGTTCAGAAGTCTTCAGTGTTATTACAGACTGATGAGAGTGCTCTCGGATGGGGAGCTTAGGACAGCGACACCAGTTGTGGTGGTCGATGGACTGTCCAAGACGATTAATTCTCCAAATACATGGTTGAATTATTTGAAGCTATTGGGGGTATTTTATGCACTGATAGCTGTTGTTCTACAATAAAGAACTTACATGTTCAATTACGAGTAGACAATACCACAAGTGTGGGAGAATACAATACTGTGGTAAGACAACAGATCACGAAAATGCAAATTACAATGCAGAATGAATGTTAAAATTCAAAAAGATTGTCAGACAGTATGTGTACCAAATGTTGATCTGTTGTGTCTGGATTAAATCTCCAGTGGTCTGAATGTGTCTCATGGGAGTCAGACCCAGGAGCATTAGCGGTGGATGCATTATCGCTACATTGGGGAAGTATAGTCTTTTATGTTTTCCCCATTTTGTCTGATTAGACAATGTGTCACCAAAATAGAGCGTCTCCATCGCAGGCATTTGGTGGTTCCAAATTGGTATTGTTCGCTGCCTTTTGGCTAAGATCAAGTGTAATATTTGTTCTTATCAGTTAATATCTGATACGTCTCTTATCTAGGGACCATTACTACACAGCCATTGTTCCCATCGGTGCTCAGAATAATGATTCAGACATTCATGACAAATACCAGGTGCAGTTATTGTTGGTACATCCAGTAACAGCAGAAGTCATCCATTACATGACCGTATTAATTGTTAATCTGCAGGTTCTGATGGAATGTTGGATAGGACCATGGATGTCATAACTGCAACTTGGAGAGATAGCACTAAGAAACAATATATGTGTCATATAAGGAATGGGATTTTTTTTTGTATACAGTCAGAGATATTTTATCATACTGCAAATATATCGGATGTATTGGAGTTCCTTGTTATGTTGCACCTGAGTTATAGTACCATGAATGGGGCTCGGAGTGTTTTGTCCTCTTATTTAGGACAATTTCAGAATCGACAATTATCGGGTCTCATCTGTTAATATCCCGATTTATGAGAGGAGATTTAATAAAATCCTACCAAACCCAGATATACAGAAATCTGGGATGTCAGTATAGTTCTCACATTGCTTCGGCAATGGACTCCAATTACAACACTGTCTTTTCAGAAGTTAATATTTAAAGTGGTTATGTTCATACCATTAATATCAGCACAATGAGTACAAACATTACAAATGGTGTGGTTAGATTGTATACAGTTGTCTGTGGATAAAATAATGTTTTAAGTCAATGATCTAAGCAAGCAAAGCAAGCCAAGAAAGGCTGGAACCAATGTAATCTTTAAGACATACGCTGTCAACTAAACATTGTGCGTGGTTAAGCATCTGAATTAATATATATTGAATTAAGAGTCTCTGAGATTGTGAGACACCAATGTTCATTACCCACAAGAAACATATAAAAGTGACAGTACAAACTATTTCTAGATGGATAAACAGGTTCTGGATTAACTGGAGTAGACACTGATGTGTATAAATCTCACTCCACAAGGGCGGTATCAATGTCCGCGGTGAAGGTGCAGGACGTGCCGCTCGATCAAATTCTGGAGACTGCAGGATGGTCTAAAAAAGAAACTTCCCTAGTTTTATGATAAACCTGTTGTTACAGTGCCAAAGTTGCACATGCTGTGTTGGGTTCAGTTCAAATTTGTTTGCTTTGTTGCATAACATTTGTTGTTATTCCCCTGGGAAAGAGGGGTTATTATTTTTCGTATTATTATTATTAAGGACGAAAAAAAAAAAAAATAAAATAAAAAGAAAATATGTATATATATTAAAATATTTATTGCATAATTTCAAGCAATATATTATTTACTCACTACTGGGTAAACTGAAGCAGTGTGTCGTATGGAATGATCTACGGCATGAAAATCACAGAGCTTTAAAATCTTCACGTAGTCACTCACGTGACTCCGAAGTAAAATAGTAAGATTAAACGAGAATTTACCTGTTCGAGGTTTGATCTTTATTTTATGAGGAGTTACGATGAGGGATTACGTACCCTCCGCTCCTAACCCTCATAATATAAATGATCATCTGGTAGTTCTAATCTTTGTGAGCCTTACTATCTTACTCCGGCTATTGGTTCTGTGTTTTTCACGCCGCTGCTTTGAAGTATGCCGAACATGCGCCTGGCGGGGCTTCTTCACGTAATCCCTCATCGTAACTGCTCATAAAATAAAGATCAAACTTTGAACAGGTAAGTTCTCGTTTAATCTTACTATTACTACCTTTAGTTGGATCACACACGTCTCCAGTCATTGGGTTTAATTGCTGGATTTTAACCTCTTCAGTCTGAAGATCTCGACCCGAAACATCACCTATTCTTTCTGTCTAGAAATGCTGCCTGTCCTGCTGAGTTATTCCAGCTTTTAGTATCTATCTTCAGTTTAAACCACCACCTGCAGTTCCTTCTTACACTCTTTATTAAGCAAAATAGATCCTATTCTCATAATATTATTCACCTCAACTAAATCTCTTCTTCACCTCCGTTGCTGCAGAGAATACAATTCCAGTTATCAAATCTTTCTTCAAAGTGAAACAAACATTCCAGCCCTGCCAATATGTTCATAAATCACCTTTGGATCCTCTCCAGAGCAATTCCACCCTTTCTACAGTGTGTCATAGCCTTCAGCATGGAAACAGGCCCTTCATCCCAACGTGTTCATGCAGATCAAGATGCCCCATCTAAACTAGTCCCATTTATCCGCATTTGACCCAAATCCCTTTAAACCTTGTGTGTGCCAGTGTGTGTGTTAGGTTGTATATGAGAGTGTGGGTCAGTGAAGCGGCGACAACACCCGGAGTGAGTGGAGACTTGCCGATGTCCGGGGAGCATTTCCCTCTCTACCCCCCCTCCCCCCCTCCCCGGTATTGCAGGCCGGCCCAGGTGCACTGTCCAGCTGGGGTCAGGGGGAAGTGAGTGTCAGTGACCCGGGAGGAGGTGAGGATACACAAACAAGTATCCCATTTTAGATACAGTTGGGGGAATTTGACTTTTTAGAGGAGAGCACCAGCAGTCAGCTAGCTCTGAAGCATAGCAAGGGAGGGTTAAGGCAAGAACAGCCTGAGACTGAGTGGTCAGGGGTAGGGATTCTGTGGCTGTGAGCAAGACTCTAGCATTGCTTATTGCCTCTTGGATGCCAGAGTCAAGAATTTCTTGAGTGGCTACACAACATTCTCAAGACATTTGCGAAGCCAGAGGTCATTGTACACTGTGATACCAACAACATAGGTAGAGAAAGGAACGAGGTATTGCAAAGAGAATACAGGGAATTAGGCAGGTTTAAAAAAGCTGGACCTCTGCATTACTCCCAGGGTCATGTGCAGGTGAAGTTAGGAATAAGAGGGCCCAACACATGAGCAGTAGAAACAAGACCATATAAGATGTGCCAAATAGATGGTCTCCTCGTGAGATTACTTCCACAGAACCCACTCTTCAGCTATTTTTTTTAGTTTAGTTTGTTGTCAGGTGTAAAGCTTTTGTTGCATGCTAACCAGTCAGCGGAAAGATTATACAGGATTACAATCGAGTCATTCACAGCGTACAGATAGTGCAGGTTTAAAAGAGTGAAGTGATTGTAATGCGTGATTGTCGATCCACTTCTGGGACCAGCACGCAGAGTCGGCTGGCATGGGCACCATCTTGTAATTATTCTGGACCCTGGAAATTTGATTCACTCCACAAAGAATCGGCTGAGCACAGGGGATTCAGCAAAGGCAAGATTGATAATGTAGTACTGGAGTAATACACTTCAGAACTAGCTGAGCGGCGCCTCTGGCTGTATAGTTACAAACAAGGATTTTGCACACGCTTTGTTTCCATTCAGATGTCTATCTTGATCCAATTAAGTTTAGGCAATAAGTATTAGCAGCAGTAGCTAGATTCTGGTAAATGAATAAATAAAAGCTTGCAAAAACATTAGGTAGTTCCTCTCTTTCCATCCCTCCCCCACCCTACTAGTTTCACTGTTGTACTGGTGAGTTTCATTGTCTGTATAACCAATTATCACCCAGCCCACAGCCAACAATAGACCGTTTCCTTGATCATTGTTATATTTTTTTGAATAATTTTTTTTATTGGAAGTAAATACATAATAAAAAACATTTTGTTTGTTGTAGTCATACATTATTAATATTGTTTGTATTAACAATTGTATAATAATTGTACTTCTATATATTTTTTTAATTTTTATATAGATACAAAATACTAGAGGGAAAAAAAAGAGACCAAAAAAATTAAAAGAGAATGGAATAATCAGCTAATTATACATCATTGGAGATATGTCCGTGGATTATAAAATGTAATTCTTCATCTAATCCTTGATTCGGGTTTCAGTCAGGTTCTCGTGCCGAACCGGTTTGCCCCTTCAAATATTCAATGAATGGAGACCATATTCTAGTAAATAGTTCTTGTTTGTCCATTAAGATAAATCTTAATCTTTCCAAATGTAGGGTCTCCGACATTTTCATTGTCCACATTTTAATTGTGGGGGTTATAGGGCCTTTCCAAAATTTTAATATTAATTTTTTCCCAGTTATTAAACTATAATCGATAAAGTTTCTTTGGTTTGTTGTAAATAATAGATTTTGTTCTAGTATTCCTAATATTATTAATTTTGAATCGGGGTCCAATTGGGTATTACCAACTTCCGAAATTATCTTAAAAATGTCCGTCCAAAAATTATTAATTTTTATACAACTTACAAATGTGTGCGTTAAGTTAGCCTCTGAGTGCTGTCATTTTTCACAAATAGGGGATATGCATGGGAAAATTCTATTTAATTTTGTTTTTGAATAGTGCAATCTATGTAATACTTTAAATTGTATTAAAGAATGTCTAGCATTTAACGAACTGTGATGTATATGTTGTAAGCTTTCGTCCCATATTTCTGGCCTTATTGTTTGGCCTAGTTCATTTTCCCATGATTGCCTATATATTTCCGTCATGGGTGCATCATTATCTAATAGAATATTATAAATATAAGATATCACTTTTTCTGTATTAGGGTGTTTATTCAAACATTCATCAAGAATTTCTGTATTTCTATTTCTATAGTCCTGTGCATTTGATTTAGCATAGTCTCTAATTTGTAGGTATCTAAAGTAGTCATTTGAGTGAAGCCCATAAATTTGTTGTAGTTCCTGAAATGAGAGGAATGTACCTTTCCTATAGAGATGACACATCTTTGTAATTCCGTGAATTTTCCATTGTAAAAAACCCTTATCCATCATTGAGGGTTTAAATGTAGCATTGTTTACAATGGGAAGAGATAATGGTAAATTATCCAATTTTAATTGTTTCCAAATGCGTAATCCACTATATATTATGGGGTTTTCACTATAGGTTTTGTTGCTTAATTTAGTAATAGCAAATAGGATTGATCCAATTTCAAAAGGTAAACAGTCTTCCTTTTCCATTTTTAACCAATCTGGTTGTTGGTCCAGTTCTTCCAACCAAAAATTCATATTTTTAATGTTAACTGCCCAAAAATAGAGCATAAAATTCGGTAGTGCTAAACCTCCATTTATTTTTGATTTACATAAGTGTTTTTTATTTATTCTGTGGTTCTTATAATCCCAGATAAAATTGGTGACTATGGAGTCAACCTATTTAAAAAAAGTTTTTGGGAGAAAAATCGTTTTTATTGCATTAATTCTACCCAACATTGAGATAGATTAGATTATCCCTTATTGTCATTCAGACCTTTCGGTCTGAACGAAATTTCGTTACCTTGCAGTCATAACATATAATAAAAAACAAAATGCACAATAAGCACATATTTAACATCCACCACAGTGAGTTCACCAGGCACCTCCACACTGTGGTGGAAGGCAAAAGTCTTAGAGTCTCTGTCATCTTCCGTCTTTGTTCTCCCTCTGCGCTGAGGAGATCCGATGTTGCCGTCCACCAGGTCCGCGGCCGAGCCTCCGAAGCTGGGCTGCCGCCGTCACCGGAATGCTGGAACACCGCTATAGGGCCCGCCGCTGGTACGCTGGAGCACCGCAGCTCCAAAGCCAGGTCGCCGCTGGAACGTCGCTGGAGCACCGCAGCCCCGAAGCCAGGTCGCCGCTGGAGCACCACAGCCCCGAAGCCAGGTCGCCGCTGGAGCACCGCAGCCCCGAAGCCAGGTCGCCGCTGGAGCACCGCAGCCCCGAAGCCAGGTCGCCGCTCGTGCACCGCAGCCCTGAAAGCGAGGTCACCGCTGGAGCACCGCAGCCCCGAAGCCAGGTTGCTGCTGGAGCACCGCAGCCCCGAAAGCCAGGTCGCCGCTGGAGCACCGCAGCCCCACAGTCAGGTTGTAATATATGTCTGAATATATTTTATTTAATTTATATTTCAATGCTGCAATTTTATTGTGTTTTATCATAGTTGGTGTAGCCGCATTTTCTGTGTCTAATTGTTTTATTTCCCTTTCCAATGCCTGTTGTTTCGCCCGGTTCTCTTTATTATGAAATGCTTGGGAGGAGATCATAGCTCCTCTAGTAAATGCTTTAAATGTTTCCCATAGTAGGGAGGCAGACGTTTCAGGGTTATCATTGATTTCAAAGAACATATTAATCTGTTTAGTGAGATATTCCTGACATACTTTTTCCTTTAAAATTTATGGGTTGAGTCTCCATTGTAGTTGTTTCTCTGTCCTTCCATTTAATTTAATCATAAATGTTAAGGGAGCATGGTCCAAGATTATAATATTGTGATATTTCGAGTTATAAGTAAATGGAATAAGCTTAGAGTCCACCAAAAAATAATCTATTCTTGAGTATGTTTTATGTACCGATGAATAAAATGAATATTCTCGTCCGGTTGGGTTTTCTATTCTCCAAACATCTTTGATATTACTAGTATCTACATATGCATTTAATAAGTCACTGGACTGTGATTTTGTTTTCCGTTGTCTTGATGATCTATCTAAATAGGGGTCTAATGTACAATTTAAGTCTCCTCCGATTATTAAATTGTGTGTTAATTGCTGAATTGTATTAAATATTTTCTTAAAAAACAAGGGGCTATCAAAATTTGGTCCATAAACATTAATAAGAGTCAGTTTTTGTGCATATAATTCACCTATTAATACAATATATCTACCATCACTATCCATTATAGGTGATATATGTTTAAAAGGTATCCCTTTACGGATTAGTATTGCAACACCTCTGGATTTATGTGTGAATGAGGAATGATACGCTTTATCAATCCATTTAGCTTTCAATCTATGCTCTGCATCCTTTTTAAGGTGAGTTTCCTGAAGAAATATTACATCTGTTTTAAGTGCTTTTAAATGTGCTAATACTTTTCCTCTCTTGATTGGTTCGTTAATACCCTTAACGTTCCAACTACAAAATGTTATTCCTTCACCCCCAATCTTCATATTTGAATCTTGCATCTTTTGTTTAGGGAGGTCTATAAAAGAGCAGATGGTTCAGCTCAACAAGCCCGACATTACACCCGAACATCAGATAGATGAATTTTAAGTCTCGTTGGTCTTTCTCGCGTGTATATCTCCTTTGATAAAACTTATGACTACATTCAAACTTAAAATTATAATAAAGTATTATATTAAAAAAGTGATAGGTTGAGTGGTTAGTAAAGTGAAAAAAGAAAGAAAAAACTACATCTATAAGTAGTGCAGTTAGTGATAGCCATACTAACATGGCTAGCCATCTACCGACTTCCGTAGCCGATGAGGAAAAAAAAACTTAACTAGCTCCATGCTCTCTTTAGTTGACATTTCCATTGCGATATTTTACCGGGGGGGTGGGAAACATTTTAAGTTCCAAAGTATTCATATTCCATTAGTAAAATATTTATTTATTTTATTTTTTAAATAAAAAGGTAACTATTATCAAAATATAGTATATATCAAAATAGATAACAGAAGAGGAGAGAAAAAAAAGGAAAGAAAAGTGAAATCAAGCTTTAAATCCGACCGTACTCATAATTACCATTTAACTAATTCTAAGTAATTCAATTATAAGTAATTAGTAGCCATTAGTAATAGTTATTAATAGTACCGCACAGTTATAATTAGTATTTGTCAGTTATTAATGTTAATAGTAACTATGAGTGTAACATGTCCATAGGAAAGGCCTTATTCAGCCATCCTTATCCAATTTCAATTGTCCTTGGGTATAACAGCTTAAATTCCATCTGATCTTTACAAAGTTACATTGTTCGTTGACGCCAGGTGTTTTGTAGAATATTCAGTCATCAGGCTGGTTCTTGATCTTCTGGGCGAACTCCAATGCATCCTTAGGGTTGGTAAAGATATGTTCATTCTGATTGTAGGTAACTCTTAATGTAGCCGGCTACATCAAACCATACTTCAGATCTTTCACATCCTTAAGTATTCTTTTTGTCTCTTTAAACAGCGCTCTCTTCCTGGAGACCTCCACAGGATAATCTCGGTAGATACTGATCTTATCTCCATCGTATATGAGATTCCTGTTACGAACAATTGTTTTCATCATCTCCTCCAGTGCATGGTCATATTGCACCTTTACTATCATTTGCCTTGGTGGGGCATCTCCCCTTGGGCGACGTCTCATCACTCCATGTGCTCGAGCTAGCAGAGGCTTTTGATCCAGATTTAAGACTTTTTGCAATAAGTCTGCAGCGAATTCGCGGGGGTCTCGTTTACCCTCTCTTCCTTCTTGAATGCCGACGATTCTTAAATTCTGACGCCTCTGATGCCCTTCCAGTTCAGTGCATTTTTCAGTTATTTTGCTCAGTAATTCTAATAAGCGTTGATTTTCTCTAATAAGCTGTTTTGTCGTTTCGGCACTTGTTGAAGCAATCTCCTCTAAATTGGTTATTGCTATAGTCTGTTGATTCAGTGCTTTCTCAATGGGCTCCAACCTACCATTAAAGCTGGACTCCATCGAGTTGATTTTGACATCCATCTCCGCAATTTGTTGATCCGTCTTTTCTTCCGTTTCTTTCTTCCATTTTTCTGATAATTCAAGGACGGTGGAGTTGATTTCTTCCTTCATTTCCTCCTTAAACTCTTCCTTAAAAACTTGAAGTTCTTCTTTAACATTCACTCTCTTCAGGTCTTCCGTTATATTTTTAATTTCCTGAGTTAGAAAAATCCAAAGATCTTCTATCTCAGATTTTTTAGGCTTTGGCTTCCTTGAACCATCTTCCTGGGACGACGTTGTACCTGAGCCCGAGGCTTCAGTCGGGCCTACTTCTTCCTGTGCCTGTTTTGGCCTGGCAGTCCGTTTCGGTAGCTTGGGATGGGTATGTTGCAGAGACATACCGGAGTCACGCGCCTGATGACATCACTCACGCGTTGCAGGCAGCCGGTGCAGTAACAGCAGGTAGGTCCATTTTTCTCCCCGTTTTTTGCGATTTTTTTTTTTATGGAGCTAGCTGGTGCTGGTCTCTAGCCCTGCATAGCGCCACTGCAAGTGATCATTGTTATTTTTTGCACATCTTTCATTCATTTTTGTATATCTCTCTATATCAAAACATTATCTCTCATTACCCTTTCCCCTGATTCTCAGTCTGAAGAAGGGTTTTGACCCGATACGTTACCCATTCCTTTGCTCCAGAGATGCTGCCTGACCACTGAGTAATTCCAACTTTTTTGTGTCTATCTTCAGTTTAAACCAGTATCTGCAGTTCCTTCCTACGCAGATAGTTTTGTTTCCTGTGGACAATCAAGGATTTTGTAAGTTCACAAGTCATAGGAGTAGAAGTAGGTTATTCAGACCATCGAGTCTACGCTGCCATTCAATCAGGGCTGATCTATCGTTCCCTCTCAACCCTTCTTCTGCCTTCTCCGCATTATCTATGACACCCCTACTAATAAAGAATCTGTCGATCTCCACCTTAAAAATACCCAATGACTTGGCTGTGGCAATGAATTCCACAGATTCACGACCCTCTGACTAAAGAAATGTATCGTCTCCTTTGAAAAGGTGCATCCTTTCATTCTGAGGCTATGCCCTCTGTTCTGGACTCTCTCAAGAGTGGAAACACCCTCTCCACATCCATTTCAGGCCTTTCACTATTTGGTAAATTACAAAACCTCTTCCTTTTTGTACACTATTTGTCGCCATTCAGATGGATAGGCCCACAGTGGGTGCTGGAGGTAGGATAGACCAACGGTGGATGCTGGGGGTAGGATAGACCAACGGTGGGTGCTGGTGGTAGGATAGGCCCACAGTGGGTGCTGGAGGTAGGATAGGCCCACAGTGGGTGCTGGAGGTAGGATAGGCCAACGGTGGGTTCTGGGGGTAGGATAGGCCAACGGTGGGTGCTGGAGGTCGATGGGGGAACAAGGAAGGACCTGGCGTGGAGAAAGGAGAAGGACCTAGAATTGGGACTACACTGAAGACTTTGTCACCTTGTCGGCACACTAGGGGTAGGATAGGCACACGGTGCGTGCTGGGGGTAGGATAGGCACACAGTGGATGCTGGAGGTAGGAAAGGCCCACAGTGGGTGCTGGAGGTCGATGGGGGAACAAGGAGGGACCTGGCGTGGAGAACGGAGAAGGACCTAGAATTGGGACTACATTAAGTAGGTATGTTACAAAACTTACCTTGAGCAGCGCTGCAGTTCTGCCGCTCCCCGTGTGCGCGACTTTGGCGCCTTTCAGAGGGTGGCGGGCTTAAAGTGCCGTTTTTCAACAGGCGGGACAAATCGATGAATGTTGGACGATTTGGTTGCGGAAGAAAAATCGCTCCGACATTTCATGAATGAAGGTATTTTTAAATTACTAAATTATTTATTAACTAGAGTAATTTAAAAATCACCTTCAAAAGCCGTGAGCACCGACAACCGGAAGAAATTTGCGTAGAGGAGAAGAAAAGGTAAATAGTTTATTTTTATATTAAAAGTTGGTTTTTCGGGAGGCTTTAATAATATTTTTAAGTTGCGAAATGGGGTCCCAAAAAATCTATGAACAAACAGTATTTTTCCTCCCGACTTCACCGCTAACCGCAACGTTCCAATCCACCGCATTCCACTAAAACCCACTTGCTAGTTGATTTAAATGGCCATTAATTTACAGGAATCAAACAATAAATTCCTTCCATTTGGCCCAAAAATTCATGAAAATGAGATTTAAAAATTATGTTATATTGTGGATTATTGTGTGAACATTATTTGGACACTTAGGCAATTAAAAAAAAAGTTTATCTTGTCTTAAGAAATAGATAGATGTTTAGATCTACTCATTGAATTTTGTAATTAGCTACAATTAGATAACTAACTAATTATATGCTTTAATTTCAGGTAATCCAAGTAAGATTGTTTAATATTTGTTTCAGAATGCTTCAATCTATAATAACTGAAAATTTCATTGAGTTCTCTTAATTTTTAAGAATGTTATGGACTTTAACTTTTCCAGATCACAGCTTTTGAGTTAAGTCAATTGAAAGGCAATGGGGAGCAAGATGCTAATTTCCGAGTATGAAAATGGCCATAACTTTCTTAATACTGAAGGTATGAAAGTAAATTAGGTGTCAAATTAAACTTCTTTTTATGCTTTATCTGATGGGATAAATTGCAGACTTGATTTTTTAAATCTCCAAATTTTGTAACATTGCTACATTAAGACTTTGCCACCTCGTCGGCACACTATACACTCTGCATATTTTGTGTATGGTATGGAAAACTGTGATATGGTATTTCACTGTGATATGTCATTAAAGTATAATTCATTCATTCATTCATTCTATCTTGGTGAATTTGTCTTTGTCCATCTCTGGATGGGCCGGGCCGGGCCGGGCCGCTGGGCTCCTCCTCCTCCTCCTCCTCTCGCCGCCAGCTGGGCGGAAGTGGAGCGCCGAGCCGAGCCGAGTCGAGCCGAGGGCGGCTCCATCTTGTGCGAGTCGGGAGCGGCGGCCGGAGGAGGAGTGTCGGCGCTCAGGTCAGTCAGGTCGCCATTAGCAACTTAGATTAAAGTCGCCAATGAGTTCCTTGTGGTTGTGAGCCGTTTGGCGGAGGCGCGGCGAGGCGCGAGTGTGACCTCGGCCTCGGCCGCCGCTCTCAGCTGGTCAGGATGGGGCGAGCAGGCCGTCGCTCCCCGCAACGGATGCGGTCACACCTGCTTTCTCTGCAAAACTAACACCGCTTTAGGGTCCTGTGCACGTTATTGGAAACATTTTATCTTAACAGCATTATACGGTGGTAATTCTAACATTGTAAATCTTATACCCGCAACAGACAGCCTTGGCCTTTGAAGAAGGGTCTCGATTAGAAACGTCACCCATTCCTTCTCTCCAGAGGTGCTGCCTATCCCGCAGTTCCTCCAGCTTTTGGTGTCTATCTTCGGTTTAAACCAGCATCTGCAGTTTCTTCTACACAGCTTGGCCTTTCTGCTTCCTCCAGATGTTCATGCGGTTCCGTTCCGTGTGATGTGTGTGGGATGGCAAATGAGTAACCAGAACAAGAGTAGGGAACGATTACATAGGAGCGGAGGGGCAGGTTTTTTGACACGCTTTTAAGTATATAGAACGAAATGTCATAGGATAGACACAAGATGCTGGGGTAATTCAGCAGAACAGGCAGCATCTCTGGGGAGAAGGAATGGATGATGTTTCGGGTTGAGAACCTTCTTCAGACTAGTCAGGGGAACGGGAAACGAGAGATATAGACAGTGATGTAGGGAGATATAGAATAAATGAGTAAAAGATATGTAAAAAAAGTGACAATCATAAAGGAGACAGGCTATTGTTAGCTGCTGGGTGAGAATGGGAACCTGTTGTGACTTGGGTGGGGGAGGGATGGAGAGAGAGGGAGTGCAGGGGTTACTTGAAGTTAGAGGAATCAATATTCATACCACTGGGTTGTAAGCTGCCCACATGAAATATGAGAGCAGTCTGAAGAAGGGTCTCGACCCGAAACGTCCCCTATCTCCTTCGCTCCTTAGATGCTGCTGCACCCGCTGAGTTTCTCCAGCTTTTTGTGTAACCCTCGATTCTCCAGCATGCAGTTCCTTCTTTAACACAAATATCAGATGCTGTTCCTCCAACTTGTGATTAGCCTCACTCTGCCAATGGGGGAGGCCTTGGGCAGAAAGGTCAGTGAGAATAGGAAGAAGAATTTAAGTGTTTAGCAATAGGGAGACTGGGTAGGTTCAGGCGAACTGAGTAAAGATGTTCTGCGAAACGATTCCCAGTTCGTTTGGTCTCGCTGATGTATAAGAGTCCACATCTTGAACAACAGATACAGTAGATAGAGTCATAGAGTGATACAGTGTGGAAACAGGTCATTCGGTCCAACTTGCACACACCAGCCAACAAGTCCCAGCTGCCTGTGCTTGGTCCATATCCCTCCAAACCTGCCCTATTCATGTATTGGATGAGATTGGAGGAGTTGCAAGTGAACCTCTGCCTAACATGAAAGGACTTTTGGGGTCCCTGGGCAGAGTCACGGGGGGGGGGGGGGGGGGTTTGCAGGGAAAGGAGATGAGATGGCCAGATTGGTGTGGGCCTTTGATATTAATTTCCTTCATGAGGTAGTGCCTTCCTGTAGATAACTTTGATGGTGGGGAGGTCAATACCTGTGATGGACTGGTAATGTCTTGGGTAATTGAGTTACCAAACCAGGCGAGCAGTCGGTATGCTCTCTACAGTGCCCCTTGCAGATGTTTGATAGAGTATTTGGCAATATGCTGAATCTCCTCAAACGTATGAGGAAATACAGGTTTTTTTTGTATGGCATCAATGTCTGGACCAAGGACAGATCATCTAAGACGTGAATGTCTAGGGACTTGAAGCCGTTGACACTCTTCTGCTGTCCCTCCAGTGTAGACACGTTCATTGACCCTCTTCTTTCCCTTGATGTCAACAACAGCTCCTTGATCTTGTTAACATTGCGAGCAAGGTTGCTTTTTGGACACCATTCAACCAGATTATCAATGTCCCTCCTGTACTCTGACTCATTACCTGTTATTCATCCAACAATATTTTTGAAATTAAAAAATGGTGTTGGGGCTGTGTCTGGATACGCAGTCATGGGTATAGCGAGAGAGTAGAATACTCGTGCCTTCTCTCACCCTTTTACACTATTTACCATGCCCTCCTACACTTATTTTTATTCTAAGTTGCCTTGTCCAGGTTCCCTTAAGTGCATCCAAGCTATTCACATCGACTACTCCACTTTCTAGTGAATTCTACTTTCTAATAATGGGCCTGTCCCACTTAGGCGATTTTTTGAGCAACTACAGGTGACTTGTTGCAAAATTTTCAACACATTGAAAAACTTTTTGCGACAATTTTTGCTGTTATAGGTTGACGTAGGTGTTGTCGTAGGTGAATTCCATTAAAATTAGTCCCTGGCAGTCGCCTAAAGAGTCACCTAATGGGACAGGCCCATAAGTACTCTATAGGTTCTTTAAAAAAAAAAGTTGTCTTTATTTGGTTTGATATTAATGGTTAGCTTATAGTGATGTCCCCTAGTTCTAAACTTTTCTGTTACAAGTAGGAGCTTGAGTAGTCCAATCAGCCTTTTAGACCTTAAGACGTAGGAGCAGAATTAGGCCATTTGGCCCATCTAGTCTGCAATCATGGCTGCCCTGCCATTCATTAACACCATGAGTTTTTTTTAACCTCTGCTAATTTTCAGCATTATCTCCCTAACCTTTGATTCCCTTAATGTCCAGAAATCTGTGATTTGAATGAACAAATGATTGATCCTTTACAGCTCTTTTGGTTAGAAAATTTCAATGGTTGTCTCTTTTAATCCTCTGAGTTAAAAGAGAATCTGCTCACTTGAATGGCCTATCCGTATTCTTAAACTGTGCCTCCAGATTCTAGCTTACTAGGACCTGGGAAACATCTTCCCTGCATCTATTGTCAAGCTGTTTAAGTATTTTGTATCTTTCGATGAGATTTACACTCCTAAACTTGTGTAAATGTAATCTCTGCCCACTTAATCTCTCCTTATGGCAATCATAGCATCCAAGGAATTCAATGAATTGTCACTGCATTCCCGCTTTAGGAACTACATATTTTCCAATGTCAGAGACCGAAACAAATCCATACTCCAGTTGTAGCCCTATCCAAGGCCCTGTACAATTAAAATAGGAGTCCCTTACTCCAGCATTCAAATATACTCATGATAGAGGCAACATGATATTTACCAAGTGGAACCATTGCTTCTTCAACGATCTCATCAAAAGCAGAATTTTAAAAGTGTCTACAAGATCCTCATACAAGCTCTACTTTTCATTTCTAGCGAGAGAGCCATCAGACTATTGAATTTATTCTTACTTGGTATATCTTAGATTCATGATTCCATAAGTACACATAAATTCGACCCATATATAACATAAGAAATTCAATATAGAAAAAATAGAAATTATGGTGATCATACTATGTTTAAAGAATTCCAAAGTAGATCAATTGTTTAAATGGAAAATAACTACATGGAAAATGTGAGAACTGGAAGTCGAAATTAACACTAAATTGAAGATATTACATTTGCTTTGACAATGATTGAAGCAAATTAATTGTTGGACTGTATTAAAGGATCAATAAAAAATGGAAATAAAGTAACAATTTTGACATTTTACAAATTATTAGTATTTTCACAACCTAAGTAACAAACTACAGTATAAACAGGATTCTGCAGCAATAGAAGAAATACAGTGAGGGAGTAACCAGAAAAGATTAAAGAAGGGATGATCTGATTATGATTCATATTAGGCATTTTCTTACTGCAAAGCAAAAAAAATTAAGTGAGAGCTGTTGTCGGATTCTACAGCAATCAAATAAAATAAACAAATTATATCACTACACTATTTATACCACTACATGCATGGTGGTGCAACAGGGGAGCTCTGCTTCAGATTGTTGAGGAATTAAAATTTAAAATACCGTATTTCCCGGCATTGAAGACGCTATTTTTTTACCCAAAAATAAGGCACGAAAATGTACCTGCATCTTGGAGGCCGAAGGTTAGTTTGTTAGGCAAGAAAGATAGACTTGGCTATCCCTCAGTACAGCAACATCAAGAAAGATGTTGTTGCACTGAGGGTAGCCAAGTCTACCCCTCATTGCTGGCAGTTGCTTGGAAGCGGCTGTAAAGCGGGAATCAGCTGTAAAAGGACAGCGCCGCTGGGGGGGAGAATTCCTGTCACAGCGTGTGGGAGTCTGGCCTGGGCCAGCATGGCCTAGGCTGCACAAAGTAGTAAACCTGGCTGGGCTGCCAGGGGTGAAGTTAAGGGGAGGGCAGGAGCAGGGGGTTGAGGATCTCATTCATCGCTGCCGTGGCACTCCGGGCACAGAGCCACTGCATTGTGGCTGGGAAAGGAAGTAGCTCGGGTTGCTGCGAGCGGCCGCCGGGACCAGACAGTGGAACTGGCCGCTAAATGTAATGAGGAGTGCATTAGTGAATGTAAAAGTGCAATGTCTAGCGAAATGGAAAATATCTGAGTTTTAGCATGTGGTTTTGGCAGACCAAGGGATCAAAGGCCAGAAATCTGACACAATTTAAAACACACACACACACACACACACACACACACACACACACACACACACACACACACACACACACACACACACACACACACAGTTTTAAAAGTATACTGGACCAAGTGCAGACCTGTTGGGTTTGTTCCCCCATCGTGCGGTTGCCGGGGGGGGGGGGGGGCGCAGCATGTGGCATCACACACACTAACTACCACCTCGCACACACGCTAACTACCCCCCTTGATATTATATTAATATTATTAATTTGCTCCTTTTAATCCATAACCGCCCTATCCACTGACGCATAGCCCCCAACTCGCAGATGCGTCGGGGGAGGGGGGGGGGGTTAGAGAGAGTGGGGAGAGACGGGGAGAGAGAGGGGCAAGAGACAGAGGGAGAGGGGGGTGGAGGGGAGGAGGAGAGGGGGGGTGGGGAGGAGGGGAGAGGGAGATGTTGAGAGAGTGGGGAGGGGTAGATGGGGAGAGAGTGGGGAGGGGTAGATGGGGAGAGAGTGGGGAGGGGTAGATGGGGAGAGAGTGGGGAGGGGGAGGGGAGGGAGAGAGAGGGGTGAGGATGGGGAGGGGAGGAGAGCGGGGAGGGTAAAGGAGAGACGGGAAGAGGTGGTAGAGGGGGATAGAGGGGTGGGGGAGAGGGAGGAGAAGAGGGGTGGAGAGAGAGTAGAGGGGGGGGAGAGAGAGGGGAGGGGAAGGGGGGTAGCAGGGAGTGGTGCAATAGGGAGGGGGAGGGGAGATGGGGGTGAAGAGGGGAGGGAGGGAGAGGGGCGAGGAGAGAGGGAGATGGAAAGGGGGAGAGGGGAAAGGGGAGGAGGGGAGGGGGTGGGGAGAGGGTGAGAGAGGGCTCGTGGGGGGGGGTGAGAGGGGGGGGGAAGGGGAGAGGGGGAAGAGTGTGGAGGTAGGGGGAGAGGGAAGAGTGTGGAGGGAGGGGGAGAGTGGTAAGGGGAGGGGGAAGATTGGGGAGGGAGAGCGGAGAGAGGGGGAAGAGTGAGGGGGAGATGGGATGAGAGAGAGATGGGAGGAGAGAGAGATGGGAGGCGAGAGGAGAGTGGGGGGAGGGAAGGGGGAGATAGGGTGAGAAGGTAGGGAGATGGGGGGTGGGGAGGGGTGAAGGGGGTTTAGGGGGGTAGGGTAGAGGAAGGGGGGGAGAGAGAGAGAGAGAGAGAGAAGGAGAGGGAGAGCGAGGGGAAGGGGGAGCGAGATGGGGAGAGAGAGAGAGAGAAGGGGGGAGGGAGAGAGAGAGAGAGAGGGGGGAGAGAGATAGAGAGAGGGAGAGGAGGGGGGGAGAGGGAGAGAGAGAGGAGGGGAGAGAGAGAGGGGAGGGGGGGTCGCAAGGTTTATTTCAAAGCTCGCTTACCTTCTCGTAAGATTTTTTCAAAGGTGTTCGGTTTGCAGCTGTGAGCGAGCAGCGGCTGTGACAGGTCACCTCCGGATCTGCAGAACGCTCGTTCTTTCCAAAGATCCTATAGCCGCTCAGCCGCTATGGGATATTTGGTTATTTCTGCACAATTTGAACAACTGGGAGGGAGGGGGTTGGGGAGGGAGGGGGTTGGAGCGGGTGGGTGGGCGTGCTATTCCAGCTGCGGGTTGGAGCGGGCGGGCGTGCAATTCCAGCTGCGGGTTGGAGCGGGCGGGCATGTGATTCCAGCTGCGAGTTGGAACGGGCGGGAGTGCGGGCGAGTCCAGCAGCGGGAGGCGCGGTGCGTGCGTAGTTGTGGGGGGGGGGGGGGGGGGGGGATTGAGAGCCGGGCTGCCAAATGGAGAGAGAGAGAGAAGCAGCTTGGATTGGTTGGAATGTGGGATTGTGACGTCAGCAGCTCGTGAGTCCCCTTTAGATTTTAAAATGAGTGAGTGGGGGGGGGGGTTTATTAAAAAAATGTATACATTAAAATGTCTAAATGTAATGAGGAGTGCATTAGTGAATGTAAAAGTGTAATGTCTAGCGAAATAGAAAAAAGCTTGGAGTTTGAGCTTGTGGTTTTGGCGGACCATGGAATCAAAGGCCAAACAACTGACACACAAACACACACACACAGAGTTTTAATAGATACTAGACCAAGTGCAGACCCGTTGGGTCTGTTCACCAAACGTGCGGTTGAGGGGGTGGAAAGGGGGGAGGGGGTGGAAAGGGGGGAGGGGGAGAAAGCGAGGGTGGAGAGAGGGACGGGGGAGAGGGAGGGAGGTAGAAACATAGAAAATAGGTGCAGAAGTAGGCCATTTGACCCTTCGAGCCTGCACTGCCATTCAATATGATCATGGCTGATCAGCCAACTCAGTATCACGTATATGCCTTCTCTCCATACCTCCTGATTCCTCTAGCCACAAGGGCCACATCTAACTCCCTCTTAAATATAGACAAAGAACTGGCCTCAACTATCTTCTGTGGCAGAGAATTCCAGAGACACACCACTCTCTGTGTAAAAAATGTTTTTCTCATCTCGGTCCTAAAAGATTTCCCCCTTATCCTTAAACTGCGACCCCTTGTTCGGGACTTCCCCAACATCGGGAACAATCTTCCTGCATCTAGCCTGTCCAACCCCTTAAGAATTGTGTAAGTTTCTATAAGATCCCCCCTCAATCTTCTAAATTCTAGGGAGAGGGAGGAGGGGTGGTAGGAGAGGCGGGGTTGTTACCGAACTGATCTCACTGAGAATGAATCCATTAATGGAGCCACAGTGCTGCTGGATTCGAAGTTGCCCCTGCCTTCCCTCTGAAAGCCTCGTACCCATCAGATGCCAAGTTCCCAGAGCCCTGGTCAAACACGGGGGCCGCTCACGGTTAAGTATGTGAAAATGGCCCTATGAGAGACTGAGGCCTCGCATCCTCGGCGCTTCAGACCCTGAATACGGGGAGTGAGGGGGGGAGGGTGGAGCGGGCGGGACAGCGTGGGAGTGGAGCTGTGGGCTTCTGACTCTCTGGAGCACGCAGGGGATGGGAGGGACGCGCAGGCGGGCGGGGCTTCGCGAGCTGCGCCAACTGTGAGTTCAGCGGAACCTCCGCCTTATCTCCTCTCCTCATCGGCAGAGCATTCTCTTGCCTTCTCCCCATAATCACTGACACCCTTACTAATCAACCCTTACTAAACTCCCAAGTCAATGAAGGGCCAGGCAAGTTAACTCATGCCCTGGTCGATATTCATCCCTCAACCAAAATCTTGAGAACTGCTCGATAAATCACTATAACAATTCTCGTTCAACAACAGTGACTAAACTTCAAAAGCCCTTCATTAGGTGTAAAACACTCGGGCTGAAAGAGGTGCTAAATAAATGTAATCTTGTCTACCTTTTGAAAAAATCAGCGATACTCCATAGGCAAAGATACCTGTTGAAGGAAAACTCTGGGCAAGACGACTAATTTTGATGATAATGCAAATCCACAATGCAGCAGATTAAAAAACTTGGGTTGTAGAACTTTTCAACTGGCTATTCACTTTTGCAGGCTGCATTGATGGTGCTAAAGTTTTTGTAGGCCATGGATATGGTCCCTGGGGGGATAAGGCCCCGCTTTATCTCTTCTGATTGGCAGAGCATTTTGAGAACGGGGGGGGGGGGGGGGGCGGCGAGGGCGATTTGGAGTGGGCAGGTGGGCGATTCCAGCTGCAGGAGGCGCGGCGCGTGTGTAGTTGGAAGGGGGGGGGGGGAGCCGGGCTGCCAAATGAAGAGAGAGAGAGAAGCGGCTGGGAATGGTCAGGATTGTGACGTCAGCAGCTCGTGAGGTCCCGTTTAGATTTTAAAATGAGTGTGGGGGGGGGATTTTATTAAAAAATGTGTACATAAAAATGTCTAAATATAATGAGGAGTGGATTTGCGAATGTAAAAGCGAAATCGCTAGCGAAATGGAAGCAATCACGGAGTTTTTGCATGTGGTTTTGGTGGACCAAGGAATCAAAGGCCAAAAATCGTATATGAAAATCGAATGTGACATATACCCAGAAATGCACACACACACACACACACACACACTCACACACACACACACACACACACACACACACACACACACACACACACACACACACACACACAGTTTTAAAAGTATATTGATATGATATGATAGATGTGCGGTCAAGTTTTTTAAACAGCGAGTGTAACATGCCTGGAATGTGCAGCCAGGGGTGATGGTGGAAGCAGATACAATTTTGCTGTTAAGGAGACTTTTAGATAGGCACAAGGATATACAGAGAATGGAGGGATATGGATCGCATGAAGGCAGAGGAGATTATTTTAACTTAGAATCATGTTCGACACAGACATTGTGAGCCGAAGGGTCTGTTCGTGTGCTGCACTATTCTATGTTAACCTTTTACCAGGGTGGAAATGTCAAATACTGGAAGGCATAGATAGCTACAAGAACAGAGGGGAAAAGTTTAAAGAAGATATGCATGGCAAGTTTTATATAGAGTGGTAAGTGCCTGCAATGCGTTGCCGGGAGTAGTAGTGGAAACATACAATAATGATATTTGAAAGATTTTCAGATACAAACATGAATATGCAAGGTATGAACCAATATGGATCACATCCAGGCAGAAGTGATTAGTTTAATATGGCATCAGATTAGACATGGAATAGACAGGAATAGACAAGTGCCTGTTCCTTTCGTGCAGTGTTCAATGTTGATGGACTTGTATATTTTGGCACATTAGACTTTATGCTATACTCTTGACCTTAAAGCCATTTGTATTATATATTGCTGGACAAGGAAGATGATAATTTTCTGCGAAGGTTAGGACTGTTGCAGAAATTAAGTGAACTGTGAGACCAACAAAATGTCGCCATAATCAAATGTGATTTAAAGGATCATGAGGAACAATAGAAGGGACAAGAAGGACAGTGAATCAGAGTTATTGAGTTCTATCAGAGTTAGAACTGGATCACCTGATCATTAACTGGCTAACATATTTACATATTATTACCACTAAATCTTTCACAAAGTACAATCCATCTGAATGTATATTCTTTTAATGACATTATTATTAGTATTATCTTTTTAAAATCTTTCATACATTTACAAATCTCCGCCAGACATTATCCAGACCCATAGCCTTTGATGCATTTGGTGTTCTTGGCAGGGGAGAACTAAATTGGCTGAAGATTGACTTCCATGGTGAATATTTCAGGATGTGTGATACATCTATCTATATACTTTTAAAACTCTGTGTGTGTGGGTGTATGTCGTTCTGCATTTGATTTGCTACTCCGCGCAAAACAGACGCA